>JXSR01S010367.1:3543-22058 GCA_000969725.1 Ophiothrix spiculata
ATCCGATCTCATGAATATTCATACGCATGTAAAAACCGGCATTTCCTGTCAGTTTTCATGCATAAATAAAAATAAAATAAGCGTTATTTCAGCGAGCTTACTTCTGGCTGTTGTCTGGTTAGTTATATAGTAATGTATTGATTATGCACACTTTTTTAAAATGCTTTCATTTATATCGTTTTCCATGATCTTCAGAACGTCGACGAAGCTTGGAAAAATTTAAAAACATCTTCATTACAATTTTGGATAAGGTCGCACCAATTAAGGAAGTACGATTCAAGCAGCGAACTGAGCCTTGGATGAACTCTGATATTTTAAATGACATTCGTGAAAGGGACAATCTTTTGTTTAAATTTAATAAAGACCGCAGTGAGAAGACTCTTTTTGCTGAGTATAAAAAGCTCAGGAACAAAATTCAGAGAGACATTAAAAAAGCAAAATCCGAGTATTTACTTAATGAATTAGAAGCTAATAAAAACAACTCTAAACAATTATGGAAACATCTCAAAAATCTTGGTTACAGTGAAAAACAAAGGGAGAGTGACAATATAGTTTTGGAAATTGATGGGAATCTTTGTTTTGACCCTTCCAAAATTGCTCATCATTTCAATGAGTTCTTTTATGGCATAGCCTCTACCCTGGTTGATAAATTGCCGAGAGGTTGTGATCTGTTTTCGGTTAAGTCTTCCATTTTTCAGGATTATTATGGTTCCAAGCTTAATAATTCTACTAAACTATCGTTGAGTACTGTCACTGAGGAATTCATTGAAAAGGAACTTTACCAACTGAATGCTTCCAAAAGTACTGGCCTCGACAACATTCCGGCAAGGTTTTTAAAAGATGGTGCTTCTATTCTGAAGAAACCCATCGCCCATATTGTTAATCTTTCCATCTCAACCAGTACTGTTCCTGTTGATTTTAAGATGGCCAGGGTCAAACCTCTTTTTAAAAAGAATAAACAAACTGAAGTGGGCAATTATAGGCCAGTAAGTATTTTAAATATTGTGTCAAAAGTTCTTGAAAAGGCCATTTACATTCAACTTGAAAATCACCTCATCCAGAATAACTTGCTTTATGATTATCAATCTGGTTTTCGCCAATCATTTTCAACTGACTCATGTCTTATTCACCTTTTAGATTTTATCAAATGTCAATCGTCTCGTGGTTTATACACTGGTATGGTTATGCTTGACCTACAAAAGGCGTTTGACACCGTGAACCATAAGATCCTCTTGGATAAATTAAAAGCTATGGGGCTTGAGTCAGTTGAATGGTTTCGATCATATTTATCTGAACGTACTCAGATGGTGCTTATTGGGAAATCTCTTTCTGACCCATTAGACGTCACATGCGGAGTTCCCCAGGGCAGCCTGCTTGGTCCACAGCGCTATCCTGTAATCCCATAAAGATCCGTAGGTGGTTGCGAAGAAGCTTGGTTGCGTTTTAGATTAATGTAGCACATGGCTGGTCGATAATAAGCTTTCGCTGCACTTGAGGAAAACCGAATGTGTTATTTTTGGTTCCAGACGTAAACTCAAGAGAGTTTCCAATTTTAATGTTCAATGCGCTGGGCACACAATATCTGCTCAAAAATCTGTTAAATATCTTGGGATTGAAATTGACCAACATGTGTCCGGGGAAGATGTTGCCAAATACGTCATCCGTAAAGCTAATTCAAGGCTCAAGTTTCTCTTTAGACAGGGTAAATACTTGAATCACAATTGTCGCAAACTTCTTTGTTCTGCACTCATTCATTGCATGTTTGACTATGCCTCCTGTTCTTGGTTTTCAGCTCTTAATTCTAAGTTCAAAAACAAACTTCAAACAACCCAAAACAAAATGGTTCGCTTCATGACAAAAAAGGTCCCCGCTCACATGTTGGTCAAAAAGAACGTTCGCATGTTGTATATCTAAGTGTTGAAGATAGAGTAAAATTCCTCCGCTTATGTCATGCCCACAAGATTTTTTATAATACATCTGCCCATATTTACATGATAATTTTGATAGAGTGTCAGCAGTTCATAGACACAACACCAGAAGCAGCTCATTCAATTTCCGAGTCCGAAAAGTGAAGGGAGCTGGTGTTTCTACATTTTTTAACTGTGCAATACATGATTGGAACTCATTTCCAATGGAACTGAAAAAAATCAAACAACCAGATCAATTTAAACGTTCAATTAAGGTGCATTTGGCAAATAGTGCCCTTGCAATTGAGTCTTGACTTTTGCTAAATTAATTGAATTTTATGTGCAATCCCCTGTTTTATATTTAATTTTTATTTATTGTATTCTTTATCCATTCCAAATTCAGTATTTTTAAAGGACCCCATTGGAAATAAGTTGTTTTTACGACTTTCATGAGCTATCCTGGTATTTCCAACAAGTCTTTGTTTTAAAGTGTCTGAAATTATATATTGTATTGTACTCTCTAGTTTTTAATGTGTGGTTTTATATTGTATATTATAATTATGTTGTTTTTACCGAATAAAATCAATCAATCAATCAATTTTTAAACTGTCTGATTTGTTTTGTTTAGTTATTTATCAGAGTGTTTTCAAATCAAACCTGTAATGTGATCTAAAATTTCCGATGATTATACAACAGGCTTCTAGCTTTGCACGTTAATTAGTGTGTATATATCATGCACAAAGTAAAGGTCTTTAACGATAGTCATTTTGATCTTTGTACTTTAATCACTCTGATCTATAGTTACGGTATCATGATGCATTAAATTTTGACGTGTTGTTTTAAACATTTTATCAGTGTGAGTTTTTTTCTTTTGGACGTAAGTCATTAATTGGTCATAATTTTTGTTTCACACAAAAATGTTTGTAAAACCATGCCAATTTGCATTCAACGTATTGTAACTCCAAATATATACATTTAAACCCCACAAAGTTTATTGCTGGAAAGCTGATTTTCCGAGGATATCAATTTTACCTAAATAAGCCTAGTTTTGAGGGATGGGTAAAAATCATACAGGGTGCAAAATAAAAAAAAGTGCATTTTGGTCAAGCAACTTGGCACAATGAAATGTTGTTGGGGAAAGGTGTATCCATATCACACAAACATTACTTGATGGATGAAATGATGGCATTCCATAAAATAATGCATTTGGTGACCAAATTCATTGTGGTCAAAATACTGAGGATGGTCAAAATCTATTAAACGACTCATTTTTGGGATATTTATTTGTCATAAGTTTTTTCCTGTATACACTACCTAAAATTTAATCACATAATTGGATTCCTCGTCAACTTCCCTTTTGAAAAATGTTTAACATTTACATCAATTCAGTCAAAAGTGCCGTTTTAAAGTTTTCGAGTGTAAATGCATGTTTTGTAAAGTAATGAATGTTAATATTCGATACATGCGTTAGCATTATACATATCTCATTCAAATATATTCAAAAAATTATGATCACAGCATTTTTATTTTTAACAATACATGTGTTTATAAATCATAACTTAATTATACTTTGACATGTAATCCTATGCGCGCCTCCTGCAGATCTTCCCTTAATTATAATTTAATCACTCATTAGCGTTAAACATCGTTCGAGATATATATGAAGAGCTGAATTGCAAAACGGCTTAGAGACCATTTTTTTTCAAAAATGAGTTTTTAATAGATGCTTACAGACCTTTAACTTGTGCAACATCCTGGCCAAAAAAAGTTGGTAAAAACAATCTCACTAAGTGGGTTAAAATCCCGAAAATGCCCAAATATTGACATTGTAAGACCTTATTAGGGCATAAAAGGGCATAATGTCCATATAAGGTAACTTTTTTTTATTAAACATGACCTAATGTTGAAATTTGGTATTTACAAAGTACATCATGGCCTAGTGAATAACTGAAAAAGAAATTTTGTAAACATTTGGAAGATATGTGGTTTCTAAGTTAAAATTTTATGAGTTTCCCTGCAAAACGGCTTACATCCATTTTCAGCAAAAAATAAGAAGTCAATTAATAAGAAACTATTTGAAGAATTATCTAAATTACACCTTATTTTTAAAGACATATTCGTACAGATTTACTAAAATTATTATTAGGAATTTTGCGACACATTTTGATGTCCTAGCAGTTTTTTGCCCTTTTCTCTTAAAGTGCAAAATGGATACAAGCCGTTTTGCAAGTCAACTCTTCAATATGTTTTAAATATGTCCTGGCACTATATAACACACTCTTTTTTGATCCGAAAAGGATCAAATTTGAGGAGAATTTGGATTAAAATTGATCCGGAAAAGGGTAAGCTCATATTTGATACTTTATCGGATCAATTTGATCCTTTCTTTTTAAGAGTGTAGAACAACAATAAAACTACTAGAATTAAGCTGGTATATCTGTATACTTATATTGCTCCGATTCCTTTTGTCATGATGAAACAGACTTAACCTTGCGGGTTATACTCTGAAATTAACATTATTTTCTCATTGTATTTTCCTCAATTTTAAATCATGACGTAATCGGTAGACATATATAGTGGTTTTTAAACTATAGGAAAAACCTTCAAGTTAAATTGCATCAAAATCATATACTTTTTTCCGATCTGTTAGATTTAAAGAGTTGATTTTTATTACACGGACTAACGTTATTCATTTGCTAAACGGGTTTCATCGATTGCTACTTTGCCGACAGCAACGGGTTAAAGTATCATTCATTTCATTTCTTGTTTCAAAACATTGATGAAAAAGTCTTTAAAATATCACAACGCAAATAAACCAAAGTTGAATTTGAAATTATGTTGCTGTTACATAAAGATCTTTGGGACTTTAAGTATATCAGTTCGGCGGAACTCACAATTCGTGAGTTATCCGAAATCGGATACCCACGTACATTTCGTTTCCAAATTGTGTTACCCGTATCAGAAAAAGGATATGGAGGGGTATCCGAATTCTGATACCCTTGTCGTGGCGCAGGAAACAAATCGATAGCGCAAGCTGACAAATACATGTAGAAAGTCTTTCTTGCATTTATGATACATTTATCTGTGGAAATGTAATTTCCATCTGTGCAATTCATTCCAGCAGGACAGCTTCGAAACATGTTCCTGATAGCTCCTTATCACAGAAGGCAAAATAATTTGGCCAAAACTTTCTTAGAATTTAGATGACAAGTGATAATAATGTTGTTGACTTTTATACATACCGGTATGGTGCGCGGCGAAGCTGAATATTCATTTCAGCTGATATTCCGTTTCAGCTGCACTCTTAAAAGAAAGGATCAAATTGATCCAATAAAGTATCAAATATAAGTGTGTTTGATCTAAAAAGGATCAAATTTGAGGAGAATTTGGATCAAAATTGATCCGGAAAAGGTTAAGCTCATATTTGATACTTTATCGGATCAATTTGATCCTTTCTGTTTAAGAGTGTGTTTTTAATCCAAATTCGGATACGGGTATCAGAAGTTCGGCGGAACTCACAATTCGGATACGTATCCGAACTTGGTTACTCCGTATAAAAAAATAAGTGATTTTTTTGCGATATGAATCAACTAATGATAAATCATCGTTGGATATTAAAAATCAATTGATAAAAGTCAATAAAATACAGTTTTTCATTGAAAACTAAATTGAATGTGTCAATTATTTCAAAATAGTAAATTTAATTAGTTTGACACGAGTTGTTGATCAAAATTATATTATCATAATGTACATTTCTTATGTGTTTTTTGATTTAATTTTCACTTATCATTTATTTATCTATTCATTTAAACTAAATTAGAATAACATGATCTCACCTGTTCAAAAAACAAAACATGAAACAAACCAAAAAATACAAACAAGTAAACATGCTAATTTTTGCCTAGAATATAGTATACATGTAACATGTATTTTAAAGCCATTTTTGCGAAATTATTCAAATATAAAAATGTTCATTGTAAATATAATATAAATAAAAATGTGCTATAGGCAAAAACAAAAAGACAAGTTGTTTCCCGTGCGTCGCGCGCATTTCGTTTTGGCGTCATATATATGCGCATTTTATTTTTATATTTGATAGTTTAGAAAACGAAAATAAAAAGAACGGGGAAAATTGCAAAATTTTTACTTAAGAAGTGTTTTCTTTTCAACAAAAACATGACACCGGACAGGTTTCTTACAGAAAAAAAAATATCACCAATGCGGATTTTCAATCAACATTTGCCTTAGCACCTCTTGAAACAATACAAAAAATGAAAACAAAATAAAATGAAAAAAAATCGCATTTCGCATTTAGGTTGTTTGACCATCTACAGTAAACAAACTTTTTTTGACCTAATAGAATGCCATTATTATACTAGGTCACCAATACGGACAGATACGGAAAGCTTATAGCGCAAGTTCCGCTGCTTGTTTCGTCTTTAGGTTTTACTAGGTTTGAACTGTGGCATATTGTGGCATTTTTGTGTGATTTATGTAGATTAATGATGATTTCGCTCCTTCTGTTTCAATTGTTTATTTAAGAACTCCAAACATCACAGTTAATAAGTGTGCCATCGTCAGATAAAAAGTGCCATCGCGATGTAAATGATGTTCAAGATGTTTGCCCATTAAGCTTATCACGGAAATCCTAGAAAAATATTAGATCACGCTCTAATATTTCTAGTGTCAATCATGATTTTCATAGACTTAACGTGTGGTAAAACTGTCCACCCGTTTGTTTGGAACCAAAACGCACGTGTTGGGTGATTCATTTACATAAAATATGACGTCATGACCTCCCCGGCGTATAGCGATACTGGTAATGTTTCATCATTTCATGCATAAAATATAGAGGTGGTCAATGTATTCCCACACTACAGTTGAGCGAAACACCTTTTCCTGCCCAGTTTGTTTTCGGCCAAAGTCCAAAAAATGTATGAATTTGTTTTACATTTTCAAACTACATAATACAAATATGAAATCCTGCAAATTATTACATGCCTAGAGATGAATTAAATTAACGTTTACCTGATAATTTTGGGCACACAAACTAAGTACCATGGATTTGTAGTCGGAATGTATCAGGTTCATTATCAAGCGATGCCGATTTGCAATAATCGATTAAAAAAAATCACCTCTGAATTCAATTCTTGTAAATTGATCAATTACACGTAGAGAGCCATCATCACAACCAAATAAGTACAGGGCTAGTGGTTAATGTTATGCGGTATCCAACGGGTCAATAATGCTATCGTGTTTGTGTGGTTGTCCTTACGTGTGTCGATCAAGAATCAGCAAGAATTGAATTCAGGGGTATTTTTTTAATCAATCATTCTTTGCAAAACAGTGTCACTTGTTAGAGATGAGACTAAGTTGGTGCGCTAAAAATTACCAGATAAACGTTCATACAAGTTATCTGCAAATCATGGGTTGGATTTTTTCACGTTGAGTTTATATCAAACCTACCTCTCTATTAAGATTAAATGTAAAAACATAAACAACTCAATTTAACCGCTGCTTTCCTTCAGTATTTTGCTATATATTATCATTCCAGTGTTAGTGTCGACAACAATTAAGGCATCGGGTCCAGTATCAATAACAAAGGTCATTGATGACAGTATTTCGCAATATTCGTAGAATACCGGTACCTTACACTAAGATAATTTTTATACATAGATTATGTGAAATTTTAAATAATTTCGATGTTGGTATAGAACTCCCTAACTATTGTGTAAAATTTTACCTAATCCAAATTGTGTAAAGAACCAAAATGTTTGCTAAGTAAACATTTTACTGTTCAGTTAAGTATACATTTTACATAGTTGTTCTGCAACTTTCTGCTTGAATTTTTGTGTTTTACTAATTTACATTTTTGTTAGTAAACATTTACAAGATTTCTTTGAAATGGTTTTAGTGATCCATTTGGGTTTTTACCTCAATAATAGGTGACATTTGACAAGGCTATTTATGGCATTTTCCTAGTAATATTAAATGATATTATTCCCATAATTAAGTTACGTGGTTACCACGTAACTTATTGGTTTCTTGCCGTTTCTTTCTTTCTTTCTTTCTGGCAACGGTTTCAACTCAAAAACGATGAATCGGATTTCGACCAAACTTGGTCACAAGCATCTATGGGTGACAAGCTAAAAAACTTATCACTTTTCGTGACCTCAAGTTTGACCCAGATGTCGCAGGGGCAAGGTCAAATTTTCAACTTTGTCCGATTTCAATGTTTGAGGTGTCAAATTGTTCGTCTCTGACCAACGATCAAAAGTATCAACAGTCACCCCGTCGTCCGACCCTTCCTTGGCGGTCAAAGGTCAAAAGAAAGGTTAATGGGGAAGTCAAATTATCAACTTTGTCCAATTTCACAGGTTAAGGTGTCAAATTGTTCGTCTTGGAACAGCGATAGAAAGTCTCCATGGTGACCCCGTCGTCTGACCTTTCCTTGGAGGTCATAAGAAAGGTCAAAGTTTGTTCGATTTCAAAGATTAAGGTGTCAAATTGTTTGTCTCGGACCAGCGATCAAAAGTGTCAATAGTGACCCCGTTGTCCGACCTTTCCCTTGGGGTCAAAGGTCAAAATAAAGGTCAGATTCTTAACTTTGATCGATTTCAAAGGTTAAGGTGTCAAATTGTTCGTCTATAGGACCATGAAGTGACATTAAAGTGATTAACTCTTAGATGCTAATATTTGCAGAAGAGGAGTATATATTCAGAAGAGGAGTAACTCGGAAAGTTGAAAAATTCCCCCACGTAACTTACCTCGTGCCCTTGGCAAAGGGCACAGTAGCTCTAGTTCATTTTTGGGTTGTTGTTGGTGTTTGCAACTGAAACTAAGACTAACAGAAAATGTATCTAAATATCAAGGTATGAAAGAAAACTTTGATTGATTTTAAAACGAAATGCTCCTTGCGAAGCTCATTGCGAAACTTGGGACTTCAAAAACAACGCCAGGTCTTCATTTACAGCCTACAGCATACATAACCCCCCCCCAAAAAAAAAAAAAGACGAATAACTTTACGTTCACATCCAGGCATGACACAGGTGATGGTGTAATCTTATAGCATGTTGAATGTACGTATAGTATGCTATACCGTGGTGTACTGCTATACCAGAACACTATGACTACTACGGTAATACGGTGTAGCATACTCGTTCATTACAGCCGGTCAATCAGACTTTCCATCTGTTATCATATAGGCAGGCTGTAATATGAGACCTGACGTTGTTCTTGATGTTTCGCAGTAAGCTCTTCGTTATGGAATTAATCACAGTTTTCTTTCTTACCTTGATATTTAAGATTTATCATACTCTATTAGCCCCGATTCGTGACCGTTCTCCACATCGTACGACATCTTGAATATTCCTCAACTTCGCGACTAGGTAAACTCTGATGTGTTACCTAGCTAACTTTACAAAGTGTATTAGGTACAAAGAACTGTCATAAATCTTTGGATAACGTTTCACATAACTCGGTGAAAGAATTACAACATCTAAGAAAATTCAATTCAATTATGTTGTTTACGTATTTGCAATCTGGCATTTTGAAAGTTTTCGACGGAGTTTTACATATAGTTAGCCTGTTCAAGTTTGTTGTAAGTTATCTCGTGAAAGGACAAAAGATTTAATTTATATTTGTAAACTAAATCGTAAATGACAAATGAATTTCGAATTTATTTTACCGCACAAAAAGAGGCCTGCCAATCAAAGTAAAGGATAGGCTATTGTCTTCGACGAAAGCAAAAATGTCTAGAGGATTTTAGTTGGTTTTTTTATCGTGTAAAGACAAAAGGATTGTTAATGATTGCAATTTCTCAAGTGGGGATTATCTATACTTATTGCTCGACTCCAGTGAATAGAAAAAGTAATGGGTTAACAAAATATTTTACTGCGGAGTACAAAATGCATTGTTATGCACGAACAGAACATTTGAACTGGTTAATTGTGTAAAATTCAGAATACATAGCACCTTTTTACTTCATGCGATTATAAATTTCTGTGAGTGTACTTTATAACCATTTGTCACATGAATATGGACGCATGGTTACTGAAATATTGTTTGAATACGTTCCAATTCATTTTAAGCAGAATGTACATTTCCAGTTTGAACAGTTAGATATTGTTGAGATAAAACAAGGGCAAAAGTTGTTTCAACAGATCTTTTGACACAGGTTAAGCTCTTCTCCAGTATGTTCTTCTCTTACCAATATATTTAGTAACGTTTGTTTTCAGTGGCCAAGGGTTCAAATTTATTGGTTAAATTATTTCGCATTATAGTGTAGTTTTGGATAAAAAATGGCTGCTAAATCAAAATGTTGCTTTGGATGTGAGACCATTGTAGCTTCTCATTGGATTGGGAAACAGTCAAGAATTATTCTTAACCTTCGATAAGCTAGCTATATGGTTACCACTACCTGACGGATTGTCGCCGATTGGACCAAACGCAAAACAAAGTGAACACTAGCATCCAAGTAATTTCTTTTACATTCTTTGCGATCATCTTGATAAAAAAATCCGGGGTACCCCTAACATGGTGAAGTCCATGGGAAGAAAAGTCGCCATTTTGAAAAAAACCCAGTCTAAATGAAGCTTTTACCTAAAGAATATGTTCCTTCATTTACATATATTAGCAAAAACGATATAATTATGTACAATAGGGTAACATATTTCCCGTAAATGTTACAGGACAAAAACTTGGAAATTGTAACTGAATGTCAGCTTGATCATTTCCTTATACTCAAAATTACCAATTTTCCTTGAGTGGGAATTGAACCCGATGTAATCATTTTAATAGAAATCAAAGTTTCTTGATCTTACTGACCGGGTTGTACAGTAAAGTATAGGCAAACAACTCTCCAGAAACATTAGTTTCACGTTTTATTCCGGTATGCTATATGACACCAACAATTGTTTTTTCGGCCGCCATTTTGAAACGGTTCAAATTGTTTCTGTATTTTGGTCCTTTTTACATGATTTATCATTGACTAGACTTTCAACGTAAAATTCATACTGGAAGGATGTTTTTTAAGGGGGTTCCAGCCCCCCTTGTTCAACGTCAAAATTTTACGCCTTTACTAAAGAGACTGTAGTTCTTGAATGTATCAGTCGATTTCAATGAAATAAAATTCCCATAAATGTCCCATTAAGCAGTTATAATAAAAACTGATAAATTGATTACTTCATAAGACTAAACTATAGCAATCAAATCTAGTCATCATGATACTTACCGAGTCACTATACACGAGGGGCCAACTAGCGCACAGAGCCTAGACTTTGTCCTTTTTGGCCACTTGTATCTATAATACATCTACAAAGAAAATAATAACTTATCTAATGGCACAACTAATTACATGTATGTAAGGTCAATAGTTTTCTATGATAACCATTATTTAAAGGTGCAAGAAACATCTCTTGATTTAAAATGCATGTGTCGAGTACATGGAGCCCATAAAATGAGTTGCAATAAATTAAGTTGCTTTATTTTGTGGTGTTTATAATGACTGACAGTCGGCACAAAAGAGGCATTACATTTCACGGCCGTTTTTTTTTTAAAAAGAGATAAGAGGGGTTGAGTTTTAAAAGGGTCCCCTTAAATAATCGGAAGTATATTTCTAAGTTAATATATAGATGTTTCTTGCAGGAAACGATGTAAATGTATAAATATGTCTGTTTGTTTTTTAATTTGGTAAGTGACATGTACGTAAACAGAAAATAAAATGATAGAATGTTAGTATGGTCAGTAACTAAGATGTCATTCGCAAGCTGTTGGCTTTCCAATGTACATTCCTAGATAAGAAAATGATGATTACATTGTCTTGCTGTAGATGAAACGCAAACAAGGAACGCACGTTGTATTTTCTATGTCTAAATTACGTGACTTACTCTGATTTGACTCATGATCCTACTGTCTGCAACTGTCGCATAATATTTAAAGATGTGCACGCTTAATTCAAGGTTCGTTATACTGATTTATATTATATGGGGGGGGGGGAGGTTTTCAGTACTATCAGGATTATTCCACTCGAATGCCGCCTTCTCATATGTGACCCGTCATATCGAAAGGTACCTTAAGGGTGCCAAAATCAAAATGGATTTTTTGATCTCATATGAAAGCTGATATTTGGAAAATTATAGTTCTGAGAAAATCGAGTTTGAAGTTTTGTACTAAGTAAAACTTTAATGGAGAGATGGTTTTCATCTTGGTTTTTAACACATTTTTCTTATGTTTTGGATGTTGGAACCTGATTAATATGATAAAGTACACTACAAAAGTAATGTTTCTGATGAAATTAGAAAATTGACCTTGGACGTGATTTTTGATTATGCTTAGTTTCAATAGCCCGTATCTCGTTATTTACTATGTCGACCTGAAGGTACCTTTCGATATGACGGGTCACATATATTGTTTTTAGAAACATGAGGTATTGAATTAAGCATGTCTTGTGATCTTAAACACCATGTCATACAGTAGACTTACAACTACAACATCAACATTTAAAAGCGAAATTGGCCGATTTGTAAGATTATAACTAACTCTTCCATTGGGCTTTAAATTAAAGAAAGATCTACAGTAACCTTGTGTTAGAAGCATCCATGGTCAAACAATAACCGTTTGTATTAAAATTTAATAGTGGATTTCAATCTAATCTAAATAGTCGGTGTGTGACAAATAACTGCAATACTATTTACAACAGCTTGGTGAGAAGTTACATTATAATGTTCAATGAACGAAACATATTTCCGTTTTTTCCCTTTAGGTGAGTGTTTTAAAGTATATTTGACAAATATGTATAAAGCATTATATGATTGATACATGTAGATGAATCCAATAATTCACCTTTAGAAGAATTGTAATCCGTCCTATTCGTTACACTTCAGGGACAGCTTATTTTGACGCATGTTATTCAAAACAAGTAAAGGTGTCAAATATAGCAATATACATGCTGTAAATACATCATGTCTGTAATGCCAATTAATGGCGATTTTATTGGATAACTTTAGAAGTGATGTAAGGGTCTATTGCTCGAGAATTAGAATCAATGGACGTGTGCAAGGCAGTTGCAATGTATTAAGGCGAGAATATACAGGTTTTAACAGAAAAAGTTATACATTCTTGTTAGCGATATCATGAGGAAAATAAAAATGTTGAATTCACAAATTTTCCTTTATTTGAAAGGCTATTTAATTGGCTACCAGAATCAGCTTAAGTGATCTCATTTTATGGTCAGGTTCAAAAGTTACGACCATTTAAGTAAAGACCGGTGAAAACTACTTGGGCCGATTTTACCATTTTCAGTGTAAACAGTTTTTCATGATTCGATGAAGAGTAACAATGCAGTGAGATAAAATAACACAAGGCACAGTTTATGTTCAAGAACTTTTAATGTTTTTATTTTTTTTTATATGATAAGAAAAATTCATAGAAATTATTTTTATTTTATGGTAAAAGTTGTGCTTTAATAGGTTAAAATATTGGTCATATTCCAGAGTAAGCATAAACAGTTGCATCAAAGACTCGATATATTTGATGGAAACGGGAAAGCAAAGAGTTTATTGCAATAATCTGTTTGCAGTTTTTTACACAGTTTCACATTCAAAAGGGGATATGGAAATTACAATTAATTTTCTTAGCTCAATTGATAAAACTTGAGTTTTAAAGAAGTCAATGTCAGGAATAATAGTGCTTTCTTCGACCTGTATTTAAAATCTTAAAGTGCTTGTGTTCTAACTCTTCCATTTAGATGATATGTTGTCTCACCAATTAGGATATCTTTTAAAAATTTATTTGGCGTCCAGTCCAACATTAAGAATACAACAGTCTACGGGCAAGGTCATTATTAAGAGGTGTATATTGCCTTTGTTAGATGGAACACTAAAATCAGCTTCGTCATCCTGTTGAACATCGTATGGATGATTTAGGACATTATGTGCCATTATTTTGCTACCGGTAAATTAATCGGATTAACTGACCCAGGTGGTTTGAAGGTAGGGTCAGTATAATTGCCATAACTCTGCTTGTAGATCATCAATTTGGATGAAACAAAGTGTTTTTTGTAGCTAAAGAAGTTGGCTTTTGATTTAAATAAATGGTAATGTGATACAAAGTATAACTTTATTCTTTCAGTGTAGAGAACAATGTATATTTTTTTCTGTTACAACCTGTATAATAGCAAATAATAAACTCTGATACATTTGGAAATTATTTTCTCAAATCCAGTCACAAATATAATGAATTTATGCGTCTCGGAGACATACATGCACTTTAGTAATGTTGATCACCTGAGCATCTAATTTTAATTGAAGTTTACAAACCAATATTTCAATATAGGTACATAGCAAAGTATCATATTCTATTGGATATGTCAAATCTGGTTCATCATCAATGATACAGGCGATTTGTAACAATCTACACTGTAAAAAGGATGTAATTGGACTGACTTCGTAATCTTAGATTACATGGGGAAACTGGTGTCTTATGGAGAAAGGGACATAAACTCGGGTAAATGCGAAATGGTAACAAATTAATATCCCATTATTTACATGACAATCATATCATTATTGCACTTTGCCGCCAAAGGATAGGACTAAAGGACTAGTCAACGTCAGATTATAACTAGTTTCAAAAAACTACTGACGTTTCCTTTGCTTTAGATTGAACAAGTCGTAAACTATAGATTTAAACTTGCCTAAAATTACCAAATATCAATGTCTTAACATGACATTTACACTAAAAGGACACCCCTGATACTTTGCATATCCTCTTAAGGTTTAACAAAATGATAAAAGAGAAAATAATATTTAAAGAGTTTCTTTATATATATAACGAGATTACCTAGATTATGGAAGTGCCTAGATATAACAAGTTATAACAGATTTGAAGGATACTTGATGGCATATAAAGGCATGATACATTTTATATTCAAGTTGAAACAAGTTCGATAATCTCTCTGGCCTCTTTTAATCTATTTGCTTTCATTAAGCACCAGCGGCTTCAGCTATTTACGACCATGTACATATTAAATATTATACATAATGTAATATATGTGTGTGTTCATCTCGAAATTGCCGTAAATGCAGCATCTTGATGTAATTTCCATTTTTTTCTCAAAAAGGATTAAAATGTCACATTATTGAACTTCTAGAAATTTTAGAAGTCAAGACATGATTCGTCAAATGTTGTAAAGAGTAAAAGGTGAAAAAAGGTAAAAACTTTTTTATTGAAATTAGAAATTCTACTTCGGGCGTGTTTTATTTTTGTATTAATGCTTAGCTTTAGGCCTCTGTCACACATCACGAAACGTACGAATAATGTACACTGGTTTGGTAATCAATATACTAGTACATATATTCAATGACCAACGAAATTTTTTAATTTCAACAAAAACGTTACCCATGGAGCGTGATCTATTATATTATTCAGTTTCCAACATCTAAGATGTATGAAAAATGTGTTAAAACCACGATAAATGCCTCTGTATAACAACGTTTAACCTAGAACAAACATCTTAAACTTATTTTTCTCAGAGCTAAAGTTTATGGAATCAGCTCGATGCCTTTTACTTATTTGAATGTAGCTTTGCAACTGAACATTCAGTCAATAACCCCAATCACGGTGTCATGTTAAAGCTTAAATCCTCAGAGTTTATTATAATTTTTGATTATGGGACCCTAAGGTGGCTTTTGAAATTCGGGTCAAATTTGTCATCAGAGCTGAATAACTACCATTTATTATTGATTCAGTCTCTCTAAAATGGCGCTTCATAGTTTTTGAATGTTCGTGGGAGTTCTATACTATCAATTCCCTTTTTCCTAAAATATACAGGCAAAATGTCGTCAAACAATCACTGCATCAACAACTACCCAGGGGAAAGCGATTAAGCAAGATTACCGCTGCACCTGCCCTATGTACTGCTCAATCTTTGTTGTTACCTCCGTATTCTATTGGTTTACTCAGGAGACCTGCTCAATGCATAATGAATTTTCCTTGATAGAAAGAGAAGAGATTGTCACAATAATAGCATTTTATATCTATGGCGACATCAAAGGTGTTTGTATCATAATTCTAGTGAAAAAATAAATAAAATGAATACGGTTTTCGTAGTAAACCTATTAATGTTGATGACACATAAAGTGCATACACAATGAGACGTAGATCGATATTACGTCATTACCGATTAATTTAAAGTCTATTCGTTAGGGATCTAGTATATGAGGTTGCAAAGGCCTTACTTTTCTTTGCATAAAACAGACAGACGACAGTTATACCCATGGCACAAGCTTGCCACTTCCTGTAGTAGAACTCAAGTGGTTGTTAGACACGTCTAAGAGGATTAAAATATTTTGCAAATGAACGGCTAAATTTCTTCAATTTTTCTTAACACTTTTTCACAGCACGTACGAATTCATTGAAATTTAGAGCACATATAAACCGAGAGCATGACTTTGTGCAAAATATACGGGTTGCAAAGGCCATACTATTCATTTCCGAAAACATCGAGACAATATTAAAATACCATGACATAAGCTTGCCACTTCCTGTAGTAGACTTCAAGTGGCTCTGTGGAAACTCTTAATATCTGTCTTTGTTTTTTTATGAAAGGAAAAAAAAGGCTCACTGTCATCGATATTCAACCAAAATGGTATTCTGGTGTTCATTTTGGCGCCAAATTTTAATTTTAATGTGTTCCAAAACGAGTGTTGTTTTTCTTGAGAATCGACAACACCACATTTGGTTTTTAAATAGGCCATAACAAATAGTTTGTAATGACATATATTTTTCTCTTAATGCCTTTTTTTTTACCTCAATGTGAATTTGATAATGAATGATTCAACCATTCATCATCATCATCGTTCGGCTGCGCAGCAGGCGATCACATTGTTTCTCCATTCACTTCTATTTTGAGCCAGTGTTCAGATAGCATTTGGTTGCAGCAAAATATCTTTGTCGCCAAGCAGCTTTTGTATATAGGACAAGTAAGACGTTATCTGTCGCCCTGGTCTCCTTCTACCACAGGGAGGTGTGTAAAGGGCATATGTCATACAGGGCTCTTCCTCTGGCATTCTTAGAACATGACCAAGGAAGGTCAGTTGTCGCAACCTCACTCGGTTCATTAATGGTTCTGTGTTAGTGTCGGCATATACCGTATTTGTGCATTCGGGACATGGTCAATTCGCTTGATGTTAAGCATGATTCTAAAATATGATGTAACAAAGGAGTTGATCTTGCTCTCCATGTCACTTGATATAACTCTCGATTCGCGGCCACATAACAGTATCGTTGCACATGTGGTGTTGAAAAGTCTTAATTTAAATTAGACTGGAATGATTCGGCTCTTCCAAATTTGTTCTAACTTCCAGAATTCGGAACAGGCATATGCATAGTCAATGAACATGGATTGTGTAACCCAAGAAGGAATTCTAAAAAAAACAAAAAACAACAACAACAATTGACATTTACAAAATTGGAGCAATAATATAATACCGACCGATGTGTTTCTGGGTCAGCATGTATAACTAGGTGCCCGAAACATGTCTTGATTTATAATATGTGTGCCAATACATAGAGTCGTATCCAAAATCAGTTTATTGTATTTCTTGATATTACAATTTTAAATATACGTTTCAATGTTGTATTTACCACTACATTTTGTGCTATATGAACAAAACAATTTGAGATTCTACCATTGGATAAGTAAAAAGTGGAAGTTTTATATCAACAGGAGGTCAAGTTCAAATGTTATTTTGTGTTTAGTACAGAATCAAGTTTGTTTCCCGTGACCTATGCGCATTCCCTTTTAACTGCATGCGTAACTTTTTTCTCTTGTGTAGCAAAATTTGTCTATTGACAAAAATGACAAATCCCGAAAGTGGGGAAGCAAATTTTACCAAAAATGCTTACTAGTATCGTCGGATACTCCGTGCAAACAAACTAACTTCCCTGCTACAGGAAACAGACTTGTTTCTTTGTTTTCTTTGTTCCCCTTATTTTCTTAATCACATGAGAGGTACAGTTAATATTCTCGGGTATTTTACGATTTTATTAATCTTTGTTATTATATACAGACAATTCGACAACTTTATGTTAATTGCTGTTAATTTTAATTTTGATATTCTAATATTTAAGTGAATATAAAAGCTGAGAAATAGTAGAAGTTTTATTTGTTCAGTACAAAAGTGTCGGGTGTTTCTGAGGTACTTCAATAGATATAGAAAATATTCATTTTCATATACTGTTTGTTTTGGCTTCTGTCAGTCTCGATACAGATGAAATGCAAACACGACGACACACGCTTAAATCTATCCGTCTAAATTACATGACTATATAGATTTGACAATTGAAGAGTCATCCAAATGAAGCTGCAACATTATAACAACATAAACCTTAATTCCAAGTTAATACGTATATCATACTAATGTTTGTTCAAGGTTTTTATCGGATTTAGTAAATTGTCTTGACAATCGATCTAGGGCTAATAATTTATCTCGTTGACAGATTCATTAAATAATATTTATTTCATCGATTCAAAAGAACTAGGACTCGGGGTTACTCAAACAACAGGAATATCAAAGGAAATCTTGTCAGTATGTTTGTTTCCTTTTCCTT
>JXSR01S010368.1:40299-50871 GCA_000969725.1 Ophiothrix spiculata
AACTGATATTGGTGTCCGGGTAATCACCCAAGTTCCGAAGGTGACCCTATGTGAGACTAAAAATTGACAAAAATGGGTGAAATGATGCCCTATCTGAGACCATTAATCTACCATATCTGTTCATATGGATACCCTATCTGGGACCATACCTGTTCAAAAGAATACCCTATCTGAGACCATACGCAAATGTGACAAAATTATTATTAAAAGAAATCATAGGTGAAATGTAACTGTACACCATTTGAACACTTTTAAGAAGTGTGTCTAGGTATTTGAAACACTTTTATGTACCATTGTCATTAATTTAACAATTCTTTGTAAGTTTGATACCCTACCAGGGACTTAAAAGACAAATTTGATACCCTATGTGAGACTTGCAGAGTACCAGGTCGATTTTGATACACTATATTGTATACGTCTCGAGACCCGTCCAGGTCTCACCTTTTTGGTAACGCGGGTGGTTATCTGGTCAGAATACCCAGTTCACGGGTTAGGAATACAGCCAGGAAAGGGACTGGGATCCACAAAGGTTGGAGGGTATTATTTTGTTAGTTAAAAATCACCTTATTTAGGCGTTCGCCAATAACTAATGCTGCATGTAAGAATCATTTAAAGGTGCAATTAACCCTTTGTACTCTAACAGCTGTAACTTAAATGGCTCATTCCATAGAAAATGAAACTCTAATCCTAAAATTCTGGATCGGACCTAAAGTATAATTGGTCCAATTCCCTTTCAAATCAGTATGTTTTATTTGAATTTTAAAGTGCAATGAATCCAGCAATGAATTAGAATCTGACCATTTGAACGCTTCAGTTTCTCGTCAAAATGGTTCAGTTTATGAGTCATTTTTTTGGACGGACAGGTTATGTGACCAGGGTATGAAGTATGAATCTAATGTTGTGTGAGAGTTGTCAGCCTGTACAACCTGGACACCCGACAGTAACATCAGAGGACTAAACTATTCCTATTACAGTTTGTATACTTCGTAAAGAAATTTCAGCATATCATTTACAGGTATTGCAACAAAACTAACCAGCTATTTTTTCTCTTCTTACAATCTCTTCCAAATTCCAATTTCTTTTACTTTTAGAGAACATACAGCATGTCATTTAAACAATTTTTGTCATGATTTATTGTTTTATCTTATTCAAAAATCTCAGTATACCCGGTATATGAAAAGAAACTAACCAGCTATTCTCTTCTCCCTCCATCTCTTCCACAGCAACAGAACAACCTGCAGCAAGTGAAGAACAAGCACCTGCAGAAGAGACTCCTGCAGCTGAATCAGCCCCAGCAGAACAGACACCTACAGAACAAACAGAGCAGACAGAAGAAGAAAAACCTGCAACTCAAGAATGATTGATATAGATCATACCAAACTTGAACATAATGAACTATATTAGCTAGAAAGATACGGAACAACTTTTTGAGACTTGAAATCAACATGTGCACACAGATGTGTCTTTAAACTCCGTCATTTCATTCTTATTGGATATTGCAAAGGAAAACGGTATGCTACAATGTTAATACAATAGCAAAGGAGCTGTTATTGTTACCATAGTAATGATACTAATGAACTATGTGGAGATATGATCAAATTTCTTAGACTTACAGCATCATTTGCAGATAGACATCATGCTCATCACACATCTCAGTCTAAATGAGGGGTGGGTGCTTTGGCAAAATGAGAGGAAAGTAGCAAATTTCAAAATTGAGTTAATGACATATTTTAATTTTCGACAATCTCAGATTTTGAATGATATATAATATGTCCCACTCTCTTTTTCCATTCTTCATTTAGAAATCGAAATCCAAAGCATTCCACTGAATATATTGCAATACAATTTACCTGCAAATCGATTTCAAAGATACTGAATACTACAGTGTTCACAACATGCAATCAATTAACCGTGAATAATTGTGCTTCCCGGCAAAGTTGACCTTCAAAACTTTAGGTATAGGTAAACACTTATGCATCAAGGCATTTTATGTCAAAAAAAAAGAAATTTGACTTTTTCACCCTATTTATACTTTAGATGCCATTTATTCAAAATGTAGATTGGCTACTTTCTTCTCATTTTTTGCCACAGCAGCCCACAAATAGTTACCACTAACATACTAAACATTGTTAATGTCTAAACATACTTTTTATGAGCTACCAAATATTTGGTGTAACGGAGTCGTCATTATATAATAATCTAATATATTAATTCTAATGTATTTTCTAATTATAACAGATGCTTGGTTATATGAAAAATCAATGTCACTACCAGAGTTGTCACTATGCTGGTCAGTGAGAGTCAATGCAATGGTAACCAGCACTCAGTCAAATTAACCAGGCCTTAATTTAGGCCTTGGGCTTGGCATCTTGCACTAGAATGCCACATTGACCTCAAAACAGCCATAAAGTGCCATTATTGCATCTTGATTCAGTACTTTGATCAAAATTCTTGTTAAAGCCCCTTGTCACTAAAATTTGGCTTGTAACAACCCTAGCCTGGTCACCACACATTTGGTGGTTTTCATCACCAACTGTCTGTTATGATTAGAAAATGCATTGGAACGAATGAACAACAAAGTCTTGTGGTACCAAATATTTGGAAGCCCATAAAAATATGGGAACATACTTAATACATACCATAAGTGCAAACTGAGCCATTAACAGTCCGGGCAACGAACCTAATTTGGTTCGCGAACCTGATTAGGTTCAGTCGAACCAGATCTGGATCGGAATTTGGTGTTTTTGTGGGTTTTTGTTCCCGCGTGAGTTTATTTGAGGTTTGGATAAACTTTTCTTGCCGTTTTCTTAACCTTTGAGATATTGCTTAAAAATCTGGCGTGAGTTTTTAAATATCTGTCGTGAGGTTATGTGTTAATTAAGACAATAGAATTAATTAGATTACGTAATCAATTAAATATGTAAATTATTTCAAAAATTTTTCAACCAAAAATATAACATTGTTCACTAAGAACAATTATATGTTGATAAAATAGCAAAAATAGTATCTATATCAGTTAAAATTAGGTTTAAAATTTGAATCTAAATGTATAAGTGCAATGCATTATGGGAATTTTTGTTCCAAAACTGGTTCAACTGAACCTGATTAGGTTCGCGAACCTAATTAGGTTCGTTGCCTGGACTGATTAAGAGATTCCAAAGCGTACTGCCACCATGGAAGCAATTTAGGTGTAATTGGGTTTCGAGTTTAATTAATGAAATTGTTTTTGAACCATTCAGGACTGAAATATGCTTATCTGGACAACTGTGCAGAAATTGTTTACGACACAGTAATTGTGCATTTGAGAAATGACAAATGTCCAAAAAGAAGTTCAACAAAGACCCAGTGACGGCCCCTTATTGAGCTTCTTTGTGGTTCAGTTCTTACGGTTGGGCAGTATTTGGAGTGTGTGATGTTTGGTATATTGGCAGTTTTTGATGTTTGATAGATCCTCCATTCAAATCTGTGGCTGCAACAGGGCCCGTATTCATGAAACACCGCTAACTCTAGTTGGCTGCTAACCTATTGTGTAAAAATTTGACAGGTACACAAAGAGCTACAACTAGAGTTAGCTGTGTTTCATGAATACAGGCCCTGATGTCTTTGTCACATAACAATTGGCCACCAGCTGATGTCTTGAAGTCACAAGACTGAAACAATGGATTGTGACCAGGGTATGAAGGGTATTATAGAACCTATAAGGACTAAACTATAGTCTTGAACAACCTACAAAATGTTGGATGCCACAAACCTTTTGTTTCAGGACATTGGCCCCACATCTTATGAGCTACCAAATATTTGGTGCAACAAGTCTTTGTTATCTTTTAATCTAATGTATGATTCCAATCATTTTTTTATCATAACGGAGGCCTTGGTGATGAAAAACAATACACCATGCTTTTTTTGTATGTGATGCCAAACATTTGTTGGTTTACAACACCATGCCTCTGTTATTGATTAGAAAATGCATTGTGTAATATCAAAGATTTGTGACATCAAACATTTAATAGCTTGTTGAAGACTGTAGTTTGACCCTTTGTTATTTCATTAATTCCAATAATCCAATGATATTTTATGATTTTTGTCAAATTTGAATAGCTTGGGTATGAAAAAAATCTGTAAATCATTTTTAGGATAGTCTTTTAAATTGAGTCAGGAGGGGGGGGGGGCTTCAAAAAAATTTGTATGGGTATGTGCCTGCCAGACTTTGAAAAAATTACCATTTACCCATCACTATACCAATTTTGATGGAAAAGCTCCCAATTTTACTCAAATTGTGTACTTTTTTTGCAAATTTTCCCAAAAAGCATCCAATTTATGAAATTTGGGTGCTTTCATCTGAGACGAACAAAAACCCCATCACTATACCAAATTTGTGAAAACACACTCCAAAAGACAGGCACATATATATACATATACCTTGTCAATGGAAGTCCCCCTCCCCTGGTAGTCAACCCCCCAAAAAATTAAGTTTTAAGGCTAAGTTTTAGAGGACATTTTTGAAAACAGCTCATCTACATTACTCTGCCGTTCAAAGTGAAAAAACAACAACAAACAAATATAAAACATGGTAAACACTTCAATAAAATGCTGCATCCATTCCCCATGCTTAAAGAATACTTTGCTTCAAGGTTTTTTAAAAATAAATAACACTACATTGCAATAGGATTAAAATCCCAGATAGTGATCCAGTGTTATTTACTGTAGATATAAGTTTCTCAATGCATTGAAGCTTCAGTTTGTGAATTAGAAACACTTCAGGAGGGGTATTCAATATTTTATGGTTATGCTGCTTTGTTCACAAAAATCACACTTTTCTACAAAGTCAAAATGTATTCAATTTTGGCAAAAATTTTACGTGGTTTTTTTTTTCAAATTTGAAAAAGTGAATCCCAAAGGGGTGGAAATTTTGGACAATTTTGAAAAGTACTCTCTAAATGTAAACGAGTGAAAAAGGACAACTCATAAAAGAATTGTCCTGCGTTTAATTCCTCAAACGTGAAGCTTAGGAATTCACTCTTTTTGGAGTGACTTTCACTCTCAATGCGTGGAAATTTGCTGTTAAACATACAAAACCACTCCTTTTTTACTTGGTTTACAAGAGTTTCACTCTTTTAGGGAGTAAAATTTTCGCTCGTTTACATTTAGAGAGTATGGAATTATTGGCAAGAAAAGGAACCCACTGGGATACCAGACAACCTGATCTTGTCAATCCTTGTGTTTTGCACAGTAAACACTTTTTACCAAATACCCCCCCCCCCCCTCCCTTCCCGGCAAAAATATATTTAAGGATTGATTTAGCTAAACTACCAAGGTTAAATAAAGATGCTGTATATTGTGGAAGAATGTATGGGACTGCATGTGAAAGAGAATCATGATTTGTGAAAAAATACCCACTAAATGGCATGCATGGCAGCAACATCAGTTTTTGGTTTGTGCTTTGGTATAAAGAGGGGGGTGGGGGTTATGGGGACATGCCATAAATTTGGGTTGCCAAATCAGGCTCTCTGGTATTTTAATTGGTCCTTTTTCTTTGCAAAATGTGGTATTTTGATGGGTTTTCTTTTCAAAATTTCCTAAAATGTTCGTCAAATTTGACAATTCTTCTCAAAACCTTAGAGAATTTTGCCAATATAGTGTAAATTTTGGCAGAAAAAAATGTGGTTTTTGATTAAGTGTGACTCTAAATTTGGAATATTTGGTCTGGTTATATGGATGGGTCCCTTTTTTAAAAAAATTGTATTTATATGGGTGACTTTTTAAAGTTCCCAGAGGCATGCCCCTACCCAAACCAAATTTGAGTACCCCTGTTTGGTATCTTTCTTTGAGAGCTTCTTTCCTTCCCAAAAGGAACCTTAGGCTCAAAACAAATTCCTCGTATTTTATGCATTGACCTGAAAAAGGATGGTGCAAAGTATTAAGATTTTGCTTAAGGGCTGGTATAGTTATGGAAATAATGTTATAGTTTTAATGCACTGTAATATTGTTGGAAAAATATTTACAGCTTGTTAGACCAATAGACAGCAAGTCTGAAAATGAAGTAAGGTCTTACTGTTAATCTGAAAACTTGAATTTAGTTCACAATTAAGTCCAAAACTGGAATAAGGTCTGCTAGTTTGAGCACGAAATAAGGTTCACAAGTTCTAAGGACTCTGAGCGGTTCCCCAAACAGAAATAGGTTTAGTTTAGTGAACCCTGAGATATAGGAAAATAATGTGTTCAACCCGGTGTTCAGACTATATTTAGTGGACCTCATTTCATATTTGAACCAGCTGTGATTTAGACCAGGTGGGGGACCGCTCGAACAACAAAGTGGTACTCATGCTCGTCAGATCACCTCAAATTTGGACCCTAAATGGTGTAATTGTTGTTAGTAAATTCTACCCCTAAATGGCGTAAGATGGTACAAATAGTACCCCAAATGGTATAAAGGCCTAAGTTTGAAATATTTTTCCAGCAAATAAGGTATCAAAGAGTATACAAATGTAATTGTATACACATTTTAAATGAAGTTTTAACCTATTTTCTCTAGTTTTGTTTTACCTTTCTTGAAAATCATGTATCAGATGACTAACATCAAGCAAGACGTGACACTTACAGGCAGGGTGGCTTGGATTTGCAACCCTATATATGGCGTAAATAGTGCTGAAAACTACCCCTTTTTTACAAAGACGTTGATGCCACAGATCAGACCCTTTTACACCATTTTTTATGATGAACTTTAGTACCACTTTATTGTTCGAGCGGTCCCACCGGGGCTGTAATGAAAGAATCATGGGTGTCAATGATTTTATTAATATTTTACATATAGCTGTATATTTCTGTTCAAAATTATTCAAACTTAACATGATGTAAAAGCTAATCTGCTGATTCCCTGCAACTTTGTGTATATAATTTGAAACCATTATGTCTTTAGACAGAAGTGCTAAATTTGGCACTACAAGCTCTAAAATGAATTAAAACATAATATTAATATGTATATGATTTCATTTATACAAAAGTCAATTTTATTTTGTTGATGAAGACTATTTTAATGCATCTATAGATAGCATGATTATAGGGGAGGGCTATGTCTATTTCTACAAAAAACATACTGGGATATTTTGCCCAGATATTGTAAATGGGGATATATTTTGAGAGCAACAATTATTTTGTAAAAGGAGACAACCTTTTCATAAACTGTTATACTAATGTTTTAAGCTCCATTTTTAGACTTACTTATAAAATGAACAAATTTGCTGTTAGATGAGGATTTACAAAAATCTAATCCTAACAAAAAATCTTATACAGATATCGATTATCCATGATTGGAGTCAAAAATTGATATTTACCCAAAAATCGGTACGGAGTCAGTACTGGACAGATCGCACAATTTTGCCTGGGCATGTTCGACAAGTTATGACCACTGCTAACGACTCTCTTGGCCAAACCATAGTCGGCCTTCAAACAAAATTTTCGCTACCAAACATTAGGTCGTGAAGTCACCAAATATTTGCGATCAAATTAAAAGTATAAACTGATAACAAACATTTGAGGCAATGTATATGGATCAATTTAACACATGTGAAATTTAGCGCGAATTTTGTTTGGTCTCAACTCAGTCTTGAAGTTATTTTATTTGAAGTCAATCGTTATTTTGACGTCACAAATGTTCGGTAGCGAAAAGGTTGTTTGAAGGCCGACAATGTTTTGACCCTTAGTGATTTTTCAGATTGAAAATCACTTTCATATGTAAATTTCAAATGGCAAAGTAGTAGTTTATTCCATCATGGCTATACCATAGATTTACAGGGGAAATACAAGACCCGCCACCATTTTTATTCCAGCATGGAGAAAAAAGTAGGGGTATTCAGGTTTTTGCCTATAATGCGCAAATATTGAAAACACGCACACACCTTGTGTGCAGGTCTGCGTATCGTTTATGTAAGGTATAAGTTGCACGGTTTGTCTCTGTACGCGCAACTGAATCTCCGCACTTGGGGTTGAATATGTCAGGAACCGGGTTGACCCGAATACCCCAATTTGAGCTCCATGGCTGACGGTGCCATTTCATGGTCCGGTATACAAAGTCTGGTATCTCCCCTGTAATCTATGGGCTATACACAAGTCAATTTTAATCATCAAGTCAACTATGCACCTACTCAAAGGGCATTTTTAACCCCAGTGATCCCGTTGACTTAAAAATAAATGTATTTGGGGTTAACATGCCTATTCAAGGAGTCAAATGAATTCTTTTAAAATACAAAAAAGGAAAAAAGTAGACTTTTATGGTCAGGGTCAAAACAAGAAAATAACAAAGGAAGTTGTTATATATTATACAAATATACTGACTTTTAAGATCTCTGGTTAAAACTATGAACCTGAAGTGACTTAAATTGCTGTGCCCCTCAGTAAAATAGCAAAACTTTAGTTACCGAAGTATCATAGTTTATAATCAAGAGATCTGAAAAAGTCTTTGTTTTATATACCACATTAATAAATTTTGTTTTTATGCAATTTTTATGTGCCAAAAAGTACTCTAATTTAATAAAAAATCTACTAAAAAGTACTATTTAGCGCTATATAGTACAATTAAAAGTACTATTTAGCACTTTCCTTGATCTGATTATTGCCATTTGAAATCATGTGATTGTGTTTTAACCAATCAACTCTGTTGAATTTATTAATGTGGTATATAAAAATGACTATTATAGGCATAGGCTATTTGTAACAGATGACCCTAAATTGTGGTCAAAGTTGACTATGATAATATGACCTTTTTAAGATAATTTTCACCAAGAGATAGCGGTGTTACAGAACCATGTAGTCATTGGTCAGTGGCACAATAATTTTTAACAAAATGCACGCAAGCTATCAAAGCATGAGATGTGCACTTTTTACACAAAACACAACACACCCACTTCATGCGCTGAACAACTTAAAAAATTGTGCGAAATGATAACGAGCGCTCTTGAACCAAGGGTCTTTTCAATGGAACTTTTTGCGTGTGTTTTACAATACTACAAAATCTTGATTTTTCAAATATTTCCTAACGACAGGATTTTCTTTTTTTTGGCTGGTCAATTGCAAAGCATCAAGTTGATGATAAATCAAAAAAATACAGTGGCTGACCATTTACAAAAAATGAAAATGTCCCAAATTAGGTGCAATTTGATCACAAAAGGGGTCAGAAAATTAGGGAGAAAATATTAACCAAATTGTAGGCTCAATATGTTGACCCCGAATCAGCTGTAAGTTAGTAAGTGTATGCATCATAGAATTAAACTTAGCAGATTGGGGAAGTTTTTTACAAAAATGTAGGTTTGTATACACCCCATGATCATGATGATAGGGCCAAACTATACTCGGCCTCCACACAAATTTTTGGTCGGGGGGGGGGGGGGGGGGAGGCACTTACATTGACGGAAGGTATGGGTATGTGCTGCCTTCAAAACCCCCTTTTCAAGCCTCCTCTTCCACTCCCCAAGATGCTCATTTCAAGATTACTCACGGTTCCGAAGACCCCATTTTCAAAGAAAATGACTCAAAAGTATGTTTTATTAAGTTTCCAACCTAATTTTGACCAAATTTCAGCTCAAATAGTCATTTTTATGGGAAAAAAGCTGTTCCTGAGACCTCACTTTGGGAAAAAATGATTTCCATAGACCCTATTTTTGACCAAAAATCAGTTCCGCAAGACCCTATGTTGGAAATCGTGGATCTCACATACCTATCAATTTTTTTTGAGTACCGCCAAGCCAACCCCCCCCCCCCCCCCCCCCCCACCCGGTCGTGACGTCACCAAATAAATCTGATCTGACAAAAAGTAAATAGACTGGTAACAAATGGTGGTTCAATGACTTGACTTTGATTCAATTCAACACGTGCAATTTAGTGCAAAGTTTAATCTGTGTTTAACTCGGTGTTGAAGTTGTTTTATTTGGGGTCCAACATCAGTTTGAAGTCACAACCAAATGTTTGATAGAAAAAAATTAGTGTGGAGGCCAAGTATAGTCAAGCCCTCACTGTAACAAACCAAATGTTTGATAGCAAAAAATTGGTGTGGATCGAGGCCAAGTATAGTCAGGCCCTGACTGTAGCAGACTGCAACCATTTGAATGGTGATTTATTTTTCATCAGTGCTCTACAGTACTGTGACAGTCTTGTAAAGCCTAAACATATTTTGTGTTGCCCTTTTCCAACCGACCCTAAATCTGGCAAAAAAAAAAATCTATTAAACTTGTCGTTTCTAGCACAGAAACTCACAATAAATTTGTTAAATTAACAAATCTTTGGTGCCCTGTCAAATAACTGATAAATGATATTGTTGTGTTGTCATATTAACATGCATTGTTATTAGAGATTTTTAAGGTTAAAATCTCCTAATTTTCCCTAAAAGGGCAACACAACACTTTTTGTTTTCTTGGCCTAATTAAGTATCTCTTGATTGCTTATTTTATTTGCAAAAATAAATTGGTTTAAAAATGAGATTACCATCTCCAATATTTATTATCTATCTTTAATAATATTCTGGCATATGATTTACAAGCACAAGTATGTTGTAGAGCTTATACGCAGGTAAAATTGCAATCA
>JXSR01S010369.1:53499-63793 GCA_000969725.1 Ophiothrix spiculata
ACACTTCAAAACAAATTTCTTTAACAAAATACAATTAAAAATCCACATTAATTCTAATTTCACAATAACAATTATAATAATAAACCATCCCTGCATTATTGGACATAATCCCCCAATGTCATTTTTACATTAAAAAAGTTAAGATAAACGAGACGAGGACGTTTGTTTGCGTCATTCACTTAATTCCCAACAGTAGTACATTTCTTGTCCAAATGGATTTTGTGAAACTTAACAGGAATGTGATATACAATAAAGAAAACAGGAGGAAGGCTAACAGTTCCTGCAACCATTTTGCCAATATCTGTGTGGGAATTTTCAACTACCTTTTTGCTTTAGGTTACTACTAAGCAGGCACTGTCTTTTGAGGCGTAGTGAGAGTGATGACTCGCCATCACTCTCCTTAAATGAAGCTGAGGAGAGCTATTTATCACTCACCCACCATTGGCATTAACAATTGCAAGGCAGAATATGAATGATACAATTCCTTGCAAATTATGTCAAATCACTCTCCCACAGCTCACCTAAAAATTTGGAGGAGAGTGATTTGCAGCTCGTCTGGCATTTTTCAAAAGACAGTCCCTGATTAAGTGAAGCATTTTTTGTGTCCAGGCTATGACCCAAATACTTGTGTGTAATTGACTCTCTACAGTGTGCGGTCTCAATATCTGATGATGCAAAAGTGAAAATAATGTGCATAGCTGGACACTTGTGATTATTTCACTCTCGTTCTGACCTCTCTGTCCCAAGTATTAATTACCATGAAAGGCATGCGATACTATCATCAAACCAGAAAGATTTCAACGTTTAAAAATTCACAACTTATTTGACTCTTCATTGTTGTCCTTAAAAAAACAGGTTTGTATTTCTCTCATTTTTAGCAGCACTTCTACCCGTACATTATTAAAACAGAATTTTAAAGTGGTGTGCACAAAATAGGGTGAGAGTAGGTTTGAATGGAATTTTGTATCAGGATAACAAAATGTATTTCCCCTATCAATAGTGTTCTAGTTTGTGTTATTTCAAACTGTTATATTTGAATATCTCACTAGGTTGTTATTCAGAAATTCTCTGTTTTTAAAAGTATTTTGTGAGTAAACTTTCACAGAATATACAAAATTGTGTGACTTGTATTTTCAAACTATCAGCCACTTATCATAGAAATATCAAATTTTGACAATTCAAAATGTCTCTTGAAGTTTTTGAAAGTGCTACCGATACGAGCCAGGCCATGCTCGATGGCTTGCCATAGCTGGACATTGGATTGAGATGCGAGAGGTCAGGGGTTTGCATCCCAGGGGAAACAGGAAAATGTTTGTATGATGTATTTGGACTTAGAAAGTTTCTTTAAAGCGTTTAAGAGTTGGGGTCATGATTATGATTAATATAAAATTCTTCATACTATAGGGCATTTATGCTAATAGTTTACCATCAAACTTTCCAGCAAACAGTTTTATTTTATTAGAACATTTTATCCCATATGGGATGTTTGAGCAGTAATCCCGAAGAAGACCGATGATGTCATTAATAATGAACTAAGCTGCAGCTGAAATGGCATGATTATAAAAGTTAAAACTAATGAATCAGGTACATACTGCACTATCTTGGAATTGTGATTGAGCTGTCCTGTTTGTACATGGTGCATCTCTTGTACAATTAGGTCGCTAAACTGGTCATGGACCCTGGGACTGCCCTGCTTCAGACAAGATGAGTGATAGAGGATCAAGCTGGATTTACTTCACTAGATATTTGAAAAATGGGATGTGTTTCTAAACATATTGAAATTCAGTGACCACGAATGATGAATACTCTCTAAAGGAGGACAAGGAGAGAGGTTTGAAAAGTGAAAAAAAAATGAATTGATTTGCTTTTTAACTTTCATTAAGAATCTAATTGATATAACATAATCTTGATAGTGAACTAGCATGGGATCTGCGGACACCTTGAGTGACCTTGAATGATCCCTAAATGACCTCGAATGACCTCAGGTGATCTTGGTGGACCTTACATTGACTCTTCTATCAATTAAATAGTTAACCTGCAAGTGATCTTTGACCTTGGATGACCTTGAGCTGACCCCACCAGAATACTCCTGTCCATGGTGCAAGTTTGGTCCAGGTAGGGTCAAGGATTATGGAGTTTTTGCTGTGACCTTGATTGATCCCAAATGACCTTGGATGACCTCAGGTCAACTTTTTGAACATTTGTGAGATTTGACCTCAATTGACCTTGGCTGACCTTAACAAGACACACCCCACTCCCAGGGCCAAATGGTATTCATGGTCCAAGTTTGGTTCAGATGGGGCACAAGGTTCTTAAGTTATGCAAGGACATACAGACAGACTTCGTAGTATTTAATATTGAGTAGTTCATTATTTAAACATATACTTGATGAGACTAGTAATCAGTACATGTAATAGTACATGGACTATGTAAACTCACATGGCTTTTTGTATCAAGACTCACCTGCTATGACCATGTATGTTGCTTCTAAAGTTCTAGTTTTACTGAATTTTATTTTCATAGAAAATGTGCTAGATAATGAGTCGCATCACTGGAAATGCTGAGCAAGTTATTTTGAATTCAATCCTTTCGGATCAGAATTAATTTTCAGGTTCACCTTCACAAGTATATTTCATCACATCTACCAAGTTATTCCAAATCTTTTTTCTGAGGTTTTAGTTGACATTTCAACCTTTAAAATGATATCAAATATGGGTTGTTTCATTTTGGAGATACAAACATTTTTATTGTGGTATTTTTCAAGTATTTCTTAATTTGCTAGAAACACCCAGGCGTTCTGATAGATCTGAAAGGGCTAATGTGACTGGTTTTCCTTGAAGGGATTTTTTGTATTCAATTATGAAAATAGTAGAATATTACATTCTGCTGTAGATAATGGTTATAAAAATTCTTGTGTATCTATATAGATTCACTTAAAAAGATAAAACAATTGCAAAGTCACAAATTATAGCAGAAATACGAGGCTATCAATTAGATTTTGTATAAAATACTCTCAGGTTTTAACGACAGTTACTACTTAACCCATTACTAGTTATAGCTCTAGGAATGTTGTATACAAGATTGATGCGTGGTCCACTTTATATTTACAGTAACAGAAAATTCCAACTGCCAATAACTAGTACAATTGCAAGAAAATCTAATTAAGTTGTTCTTTAATGAATTAGTTAAATTATGCATGCTTGAACACACTAGCAGAGAGAAACGGAAACGGAACACAAATAGGAGCCTACAAAAGCCTGCAAAGTCTGACAGGTTCCGTAGCTCCTACACATGATCAAATGTGCCTCAAGTTTGGTTCCTATCCAAAGCCTGTATTCCGTTTGTAAACCTCCCGTTTGTAAATAGTTTGAGGTTAGAAGCTCATAAAATTACTTCTCAAATAACCTATGGTATTTCCATTACTCCCAGAATGCTTTTCCCATTGTGAAGTCACTCTCATTAAGCTTAGAATGGCATAGGAGCTAGGGCTAAAAGATGATGACAGTGTTACAGGACCGGTTGCTGGTTATTGGCGAGATGATTTGTTACAAAATGCATGTGTGGTATCTAAGCGTAGATTTATTAAATAATATCCGGCATTTATATAAGATTTGCACCTTAAATACAAAATGGAACACACATACTTGTTATTTATGCATTGTCTTCCTGGTATTAGTGCCAAGCAACATGAAAAATAGCATGAAATAGTAACAAGTGCTCCTGACCTAATGGGCCTTCAGTGGAGAAACATGTTTTTTCTATACCACAAAATGCCATTTTTTTTAAAAATGATTTTTTGCTGGTCCATTGTGAATGTCAAGTGGATGCAAAATCATGAATTTAAAATTGGGGTCACCGACTGTTTTAAAAGATAGCTGGAGATGAAATTGCATGGGGTAAAATCTGAGAAACAGTTTTCATCAGGGGAAACGTCGAAATTTAAAAATTCTGTCGGTAAGAACTTATCGCTTTATGGGATTTGTATGAATTATTCAGGTCCTCAAGTCCTTTTCTGTAACTTGTAATGTGTGATTTATGTGATATAGCTAAGTATGGAAATCTTATGTGTTTGGTAGCAAGTATTACAGACTCACATGATTTCATATCAAGAAATATAAGATCTTGATCACATAGAAGTATTTGCTATACACTCCCGGGAGGCAGTCATATTTTTAGTGATGGGGTGATCCCCATCAGTTTCGGAGAAAACTGAATACCGCATACTTTTATGCGATCAAGACATAATGAAGTGAAGCACAATGTTCGTTTACAATTTTGTATTCATTTTTACCGACATGAATCCATTCAGTAGTAAATTTGAGAATAAACTTGTAGGATATTATGCAAATTGGTAGCACGGTTTTACAATTGTTTATTGTTCATTTCCTGTTAGTCTCTGTAACAGAAAACTCCAAGTGGCATAAAGCTAATAAACAATTCAAATTGCAAGAAACCCCAATTTTTTAATGAATGAATTAATTGAATTTAGCATGCTTAAACACACTAGCAGAGGAAAACGGAACCGGAACAGAAATAGGACCCTACAAAAGCCTGCAAAGTCTGACAGGTTCCGTAGCTCCTACACATGTTCAAATGTGCCTCTAGAAAGTTTCCTTCCCATGTAAAGCCTTCTCTCCCTATATAAAGAGTATAAGGTTAAAGCTCATAAAATTACTTCTCAAATAACCTATGGTATTTCCTTTACTCCCAGAATGCTTTTCTTATAATGTAGTCACTCTCATCAGGCTATGTTTGGAATAGCATTGGAGGGCTGAATGTGAAGGATGTATTATGGGATTGGTGTGAAATAATCAGGAAATGCATCCCCCTGTAACTTGCAATGTGTGAATAATGTGATACAGCCCTGTAGGGAAATCTCACATGTTTGCTTGCAAATATTGCAGACTCACATGATTTCACATAGCAAAGTATAACACACTAAAATACAATGTTAATGTGTCATTTTTGTTTCCAGTTTTACTCGCATAAATCCTCCCAGCAAAAAGCACACAAGATATTGTACAAATTGGTTACGTGTTTACATGATTTGATAACTTATTTTTATTTTAGGCCAAACATACATGATTTTAAATAATGTTCTATAGGCTTTATTAAAAAAGAAAAATTATTTAGCTTATAACCTTTTGAAGAAGTGTTTAATTGAAAGTAGGAAAATAAAGGAATAATGTTAAAATTCATCTTGAATATCAAATGCATCCATTAGAGTTACATGTGAGGTAACTAACATTAGGCCAGTTCAAATGTGTTGTAAATGTATAACAATGCATTTTGTAATCTGTTGTAAAATATTTTGTTAACCCATTAGTTATTCCATCCACTGGAGTCAATAGTAACAATAGATAATCCACGCTTGAGTAATTGCAATCTGTAACAATCCTTTTGTCTCTACACGATGGAAAGCAAAAGCAAAATGGCCATTCTTTTGTGCTTTTGTCGAAGACAATAGCCTATCCCATACTTTGATTGACAGGCCTCTTTTGTGCGGTAAGATTAATTGGATACTTCTTTTGTCAATTCATAATTTGTAAACTAAAGCCTTTGTCTGTAATAAGATAACTTATGAAGTATTTGAACATGCATATTGTCTTATAAAGTGAAAGGCTTAGTGGTGGTATTGGGAATGTTTTCGCATTTTTCGAGCAAAAAGTGTTTTAGAAAGGGGCATTATTCCCAGTATTTGTCTGCACACAGTATATACACCATTTTGGTCCGGTAGGGGGAAGAATAGGAGCCAACCTCATTATATTATTACTAGATTGGGTTCATTTTCCCATTATCACATTAATTGGTTGGAAAATCATTTTGTACCCATATGCTAATATCAATTGTAGAATTTTGATTTTTTAAGGTGGGAATGATCCAGCTAACTAAATATATTTCCAAGTGTATGAAATCAAGTCTGACATATACAAAGCTGTTATCTAGGTTTGGGAAACACTTTGAAAGATTTAATGGAAGATTTTTATCTCCTTTTGGTGTCTGAAAATAGAATAAATGCCAAGATAAGTGTCAAACCTCCCGTATGCCTTGGAGGATGAAATTAATTGCATTTTACTTTCTCCTATTTGTCTTTGTTTCTCATCAAGAGTATATTGCACAAGCATGTAATAACATGCATCACTTCACAAATTCACTGGATGGTGACGACAAAACACAACCATTGTATGCTATCTTTAGATTTCATAAGTGTCCATAATGAAATACGCTTATATAGTATTCTTTATGGCCTCAGATCAAATGTTTATACCCTGTCATACTGTTGAAGGCAGAGTTTAGCTAAGATCCAAATATCATCCAACATCACCTTTTTAAAGAAAATTGCAAGTGATTTTCATAGTTTTTTAAACCCTTAAAGACAATATTGAAAAATAATATCCCTTATGTGTGAGACATTTTGCTCCAAACGGTTATTTACAAACTTTAAAAAGAATATGCCTTTTTTGAATGTTATAACATCTTGGTTGGTTAAGTGTAAAGCTTTTAGACTGACTCAGTATCTAGTACATCAACTATATCACAGAGAAATAGAGCACAACACAAATTTTGAGAGAATTGTGTTTGATTTTTTTTCCGAAATGTTGTTAAATATTCTTTAAAAGAAGAGAAGTGTTAAAAAGTTTTCTGCATATTTGGACACTATATTAGACTATATAGCCTACTACATAGCCATGCAAATCTGCCTGCAATTTTGAGATTCCAAATAAAACACCAACATTTATGCAGCAACAAGATATTTTGCCTCATTGCTTCTCTACAGTTTCAAGCTCTCGTTGCAAGCTCATTTTCTTGTTTAATAAGCCATAACATTGAATTCCTAAACCCAGACTGTTTGTTAACCCAGTGCCTTCCCATCACAAAAATATCGGCCATGAAATGGGATCTGTTCAGCGTCTATGCTCCTCTAGTCTAGATGTACTTAGCAACAGTGTATAATACCCAAGCCAGTGAGTCTAGGCCAGAGATTGATAGGCCAATAATTTATTCACAGACCTGTCGGATAATGTCAAGTACAAGGGAGAGAGGGAAGGACATACAATACAGCAAATTTGTTGCCAGATATTCTATTGGCAGCTCTTCTTTAGTTTTGTCCATTTTTTTGGTATAACAAAATTTCATAAAAGTGGGCAGAAAGCATAGGGTCATTACAAGCTCAGATTCCATTGTTTTGTCAGTAGCACATTCAATGCCACCATTGTTTTATTTTACCACCTTTCATGTGGTATTGCATGACTGTTTTTGTTCTGCACAGTCAAAGTTATTCTTGGTTTCAAAGGATTAGGAAAATTTAGGATCAAAGTGAAGACATATTTTTGTGAGCGGCCATTTTGTAAACATGAACACACTTAAGACGACGACCCTGATTGGATAAAAGCTCAGATATGACGTCTTGTAGCGCATGTACTATGTATTTGCTGGCCTGTAACATACAAAACCACATGTTAGTACTATCTATTGCAGATAATTATTTGAATATTTGCAAGTAGGCCTAGACTTCAGAGATTTCCACACTAAAGTTGGTTATCCAACTTAAAGGTGCAATACATGATTTTGACGTGACAAAAACCTCAACCCTTTTCTAGCTAAATAAAAAGAACAGTACACTATAAATATATTCCGAAAATTTCACTTGATTCCAACCATTCGTTTCCAAGTTACAAGCTTTTCAGCATTTCGAAAATCCCCATAGGCTACAGTGTTGTAGTTACTGTCAGGGCCCCGACAATAATTAGAAAATGACACATTTTCTCAAAAATGCAAGCACATATGTGTACCGCCGCGGCAAAAGGGTCCAGTTGTCGGCTCGTACATGTTGCTCCTTAGACCCTCCTTGTAGCATATCTAATGTACGGTATTTGTATACATCAGATATGCTACAATGAGCAACATGTAGGAGTCGGCAACTAGACCCTTTTGCCGCGGCGGTACACATATATGAAAGAATGGTTTGGGGATCGTAACATATACCAGTTTAGGATTCTTATAAGCTAAAAAATTCAAGTTTGATAGAGGTGACCTTGAGGTTGAAAAATGGATCATGAATTGCCCCTTTAAGTTCTTTTGCTGTCTTCTGCAGATAACTTTCTAAAATTTTGAGACTGCGTTGGTAGCAAAGGTAATATAATTTTAGTACTTACACTATCTACTGCAGAAAATTTTTAGAATTTCAAACTATTCTGGGACTGCCGCAAGTAAGATATTTGTTGCTTAATTATTTGCTATTTATTAGAAATAACTGTTAAAGTTAGATAATGTTGATTGGCAGCTGTTAGAATTACAATATATTGTTTTAGTGCCTATGCTATGTAATGTAGATAAATTAGATTGTTTGTAAGATAATTTGGAGACTGACTCCAAAACAATGTTTATGTAATTTTAATACTTATGCTATCTACTACAGATAACTTTGAGAATTTCTAACTAATTCTAGGACTACTACAATTAGGATATTTGTTGTTTTTAGGATTTATGCTATCTACTGCAGTTAACTGTTTGACAACTGTTATAAATTAGGTAACTTAAACGTGGAAATGACCATAATTATGATCATTATGTAATTTTAGTACTAATGCTATCTACTATAGGTAATCTTCACAAGTGTTGGTTATGTTAATGGCAGGACTGTCATAATTTAGATGTTTATGACATTTTGACACTGATGCTTTATTGCAAATATGTTTTTTAATTGGTAAAATCATTTGGCAAATACCACAGTTACTATGTTTTAGTCATTAAAGTTTCTTAGTACTTAATCTATGCCACAAATAACTTCAATAATTTCAGTAACTTGGAAACTGCCTCTATATGATGTTTATGTAATGCTACCTACTGCGGATTTCTGTCATTTTGGTATTTGTTGTTATCTACTGCAGATTACTTAAAGAATATGGGGAATGCCAGAAATGCAATATTATTATGATACTATTTATTGCAGATAACTTAAAGGAATTTAAAAACAATTTAGTTTGGGACACCCTGGTTGTGTATGTAACAATCAAACCAATTTTTTTCAGCAAATAATATTTTAAGTTAAAATTTCAGTGTGCATAATAAATTTTGGAAGTGCAAGTTGGCCTTGATCGTTTCAACATCTTTATTAACGCTGCAATTATACCTAGTGTGTTTTAATGAGACCCTGAATGAGAAATGGATGGTTACGATGACTGGATGCAGAAATGACTCACATTGAGTGTTCAAATTATGACTCCAAAAGAAACATGCAAGCAGACAGACGCACACACACATCACACGCAGAGATATCTAATAGCAATCATAATCTGACTGCAGCTCATTTGTCATGATTTAGCTGTTAAAAGGATGTCATCTTTGCAAAATATCTGTCAGGAAACATGTGGATTTAGCGCAGGGAGGCAGGATGCGTTATTGTGGGATGAGATGTGTTATTGACAGCTCGTAGTTATCAAGTGGTTGCATCACTTACATGTCGACCGACTGCGTGCTGCTGATACAGGTTGTTAGTCTTGATTTAGCTGTGAAGGGAATGTCATCTGAACAACATATACCTGTCATATGAATTCAGTAGTATGATGCTGTATTATAGAGAGCCTGTGGTTATATTGATGTACACATGTGTAGTAGATGTGGATTACTGGGATAGTCTCAAGATTGTGTCATGATTTAGCCATAGGGACTATTGTGTCATCTGGAGGAATATATGTGGATTATTTGCGATGAAGGACATATTTGATATAGAAAACTAGTGGTTATAGGCATAGTGGATACCAGGATATATATTGGCACTCATCTTGTTGTTTGAATAAGAAGTTTTCAGCATATTTTTATTCCACATTTCAATTTCAAGAAACAGTAAACAACAACCAGATATATTTTGCTATGTGCTTAGAATTATGTCAACTATGAGATACATTTGTTGATGTGTTATTCACATCTTGTGGTTGTAAATCAGCATGCAGTGTTTGTCCACGCTGTACACATCAAATAAATGCAGATGTTCTACACAAAACGTGTCAGTTGATAAACATGGATTAACTCTCTGATGAAGGGGATAGATATTGGATTGAAAGCTCTTATTGGTGCATGCAACAAATAGAAGTGCAATACAGTGGATTTATTTTGAATATGCAATTTTAATCCGATTCAGCATCAATATGTTTTCAACACAGAAGAGCAGCTCTAACTTCCTATTCTCCCGTCGGCTTTTTGCGTAAGTGATAGTCCCAAATTATACCCATAGTTGAAATTTGATCAAATTGACTTCTCTCGCTGCTAGTATTTTTGATCAGGGATGATACGA
>JXSR01S010369.1:75979-88628 GCA_000969725.1 Ophiothrix spiculata
CCCCCGATTTGGGTCGAGTCCGGGAGGTGAGTAGGGTTTTTGACTTTCTAATGTTGGCAAGCCTGGATATAGTGTTCAGCCTAACCTCCTGTGATGAATGTTGCCTGCTTGTTTAGTAATGACTTTTGCATCTGGTATGATATTGATTAACAAAACTCAAACTTTAAGAGGATAAAATGGAAATAAAATTATGAGGACTTTCTCCCTATATGGACGTGTAGGAAAAAGGTTCAGAATAACTGTGTTTGATGATGACTGGGTATGAGTCTAGGGGGTTTAAACAAATTGCATTGTTACTATGGTTACATGGGAATAGTAAAAGATGAAGATTAGGTTCTGTCATGGTTTTCAGATGCATTTGCAGGCACTACATTAATGTAGTTCCTTTGTTTGAATCTAAATTCATGACTTTTATTTGGAGAAATGTAGATAGAGATTTTTGAGTGCTCAAAAATTGAAATCAATTATGAAGTATTTATCAGCATTGAGCTTCAAAAAGAATGAAAAATTGTTTAGAGAGTACACATTAATGATAGGATGTTGACTATTCGTTGCTTTAAAATCACATGGAAAGTTGTGTGACGTACACCAAGCTATAAAACTATGAATTGAAAAGGACTGATGATATATGTTGCTTTAATTTTAATGAAATGCATTGCATAATTGTGTAATTCTGAATATTTGTAGAAGAGTTTTGCTGTAGGGTATATCTCTCTTTCATAATGTGATTCATTACAATATAAACAGGGAAAGACATCTAGTTCCAAAATGGAATGAAAAGGACTTCAGATGGATAGACTCTTGGGAGGTCTATGAAACATCATGCATGTTGGAAAAATAATGTAGGAATAATAGAGTACTATGTATATAAAAGAACTCTGCTTCTGGGTATGATTATGTTGAAACATATGTGATAGGAAATTCGTAAAAATGGAATGAATATTTAAAGAATTTTCCGTTTGGGGATAGTGCTTGATATCATGCCATCCATGCTTAACGTAATTATGTGTACTGTCTATTGTTCATTAAGAATATTTGCCTTTGGGTATGAGGCTGCTGATTCATGTGATGCGAGGTCATGAAAGACACTTTGCCATTGAAGATGATGCTGTGTTTTTGCATGTGATATGAGGTCAGGGAAGAGATGCTAAAAGCATGCTCCACTTTTACTTGCTGGGTGTTTGTCCTTTTACAGACATGTTAAACAAATCCATCTTAATCAGGAATGGGGAAGTCTGGCTAGCTAGCTCTCTCTCTCACACAGAGGAAAGATAATCACATTATATACTAGTTGAAATTACGGTCTTGAATAAATAATGGAACAAAGATGAAATATTTCCTCTCAGTTGCTGGCTTATGTTTTAACTCCTTCCTTCCTTCTTATACTGTAAATGGGAATATTTTTGCGAGCAGAACTTTCCGCGAAACCAGACAATCACAATCTTTTGGCGCATATTCAATTAGTGTTTTAAAGCTTCATTACATAGACCCACACATAAAAAGAATTAAATTCGCGGTTAGATATTGATTCGCGAAATTTGCAAAAAATAAACCCTCACGAAGATAACCCTATCTCGTGAAGAGTTAATGGACACAAATAATTGATTAGAACCTGTATGATTTGTTTATACTGGGAACATTGGTTTTAGGAAAATTGTTATAATTGTTACCGGTTGGTATTATACAAATACAACATGGTGTTGAGGGAAGTAGTGAAAATTACTGATCCCGAGGTGTTGGATGCGTGTGACTACTTCCCGACGCGAAGCGGAGGGAAGTAGATACATGCATCCAACAACAAGGGATCAGGAATTTTAAAAACCATGTTGTATTTGTTTTACTATACTTCATAAATATTTCACTGAATGTTATATAAGCAAAACCAAAAATCACCTAAAATATACTGTTCTGGGTCACCATATGGATTTCCAACCGAGGGGTGCGGTAGTAAGGGTGCGATAGTTTTTCAATTTTTTCCCTGCATGGGCATTACGCGCAATCGGGGAAGTAGACAAAATGCTGTCACGCGCATCAGTTTGAACTGTCCAATTATTTTTCATGGTTGCCTAATGAATATTTATGAGGTATAGTAATTTGTCCTATAAGAAGGTGGTATAGAATTTGAAATATGATTCAAAGCTGATCTATAATTGCAGAAAGCTTACCTACAACTACAAGGAACGTTTTGTTGACTTAATTTTACAATATTTATTGGCATTTTAAGTTTGTATGTGTACACCACTCTTAACATATGTGTAATATTGATGCACGTGCACCCCAGTACACAATCAAAATCAGTAAATCACACACTGCCAGTAGGTGAGAGGGGATGGGTGGGTGGGTGTGTTTGTGTGTAAAAATACAACTGTTGCAAAAGTGTTTAACAACTAGTGTCTGCAATAACTTTTGGAAAACAGAGCAAAATAACCTAGTAACTTAACATCCACAATTTTCAATTCCTAATTGATCATAGCATGTTCGTCTGGTGTAATATGGCAGTGCATGTGTGGAAGAGTGTTTAGCATTGAATCAGCAAGTCACGAGTTCAAGCCCTCCTGTTGCGAAATGGTTATGTCCTGTGACGATTTTCAATTATGGCATAAATTGTAAAAATAGAACATGTGATTTCCTAGGATCTGTGATCTCATTTCAGAAAGGCTGCCAATGGAAAATAGTGTTTTTTTGTAACAAAGCATATATACTTTGGAACCTGTATAAAATCCCCCATATTATAAACAAAGCATAGTGAGGCAGATTCACAATGCACGATCACTAAATTATATCAAAGACATGTATCATTTCATGTTGAAATAAAATGCTGATAGTCAAATACCTAATTCATCACTTAAAAGTCTTGTACAAATACAGTATGGTAATGATGTGAGTAGTGGTTACAATCGTAAGCTTAATTGGGAGTATTTTATGAATGTATTAAGAGTAATGCAAGATGTCAAATATTGACTTGATTTTGCAATTATTTTAGACTGATGAATATCTCAAGGTTATATGATTAACATGATAGATTAGATCGTCATGTGAGTGCAAGAAAGTCGTATTTGCAATGGCTGCCCTAAGTTATATTTATTTTTCAACTTGTCACAAGAATGTGACAAGTCTCTCAAAATTTAACTGTCTTATGTCAGTGGTTCTTGAAATGGTTCTTCAGGTGACGGTGTCACCTGATGAACCATTTCAAGAACCACTGACCCAAGACTGGAGATTTTACAGTGTGCAATCCAAATTAATGACAAAAGGCAACTATTGCAGATACGACTTTCTTGCACTCACATGACGACGGCAATCAGTTGTTTAAACAGATTTATTCTAATGTGTTTCACCGGAATAGAGCATATTTTTGGAACAATGATGATGAAGATTTTTAATCAAGTATGATGTTCAAAACTACCCTGGGATCATGTGAATTAATCATTGTACTGGTGATATTTACATTTTGAATGTTAATTAATGGTAGATTTAAAAAGTGCAGATAGGAAAACAGGACTATAATATGCATAGGAAAACAGGACTATACTTATGCACTATAAAAATTAGGCTAAGTTAAAATATTGCACCACTTATGGACTGACACTGTGCACATGCATAATGACCAATCATCCTGGTAGGCGCTAATATTACTTGACTATAATGCAATGCGCATCGTGCATTTTTCTGTTAATTTGCGGGAGTATGAACAAGTCATGTTTACTAAATGTTTTATGTCTGTATTTTGATAAAACAAAACCAAAACTATTAAGTTTTTTACGATGAATTTGTAAGCAAATATTTTTTTTTAGAAATGTTGTAATATGCCTAAGAAGATCTGTATGTAAATAGCTACCTTTACTTATTTTGTCAAATCGTGGCATTGCATAATATTAATAAATGAAATGACAGCAAATTAATTTTAACCAGCGTTCACTCTAAACAGGTTTACTGGTAATGATTTTAACTGATATTATTACTAGTCATTATTACCAGTCAAAAAATGATAATACAAAATTGTTTGTACACTAGTAGTGTACTAAATGTAATAAGTGATTAAAGGAGCAATTCATGATCCACTTTTCACGCTCAAGGTCACCTCTATGAAAACAGAGTTTTTTAGCTGATTATAATCCTTGAGTGATATATGTTGCAATCCCCAAACCATTCTTTCAAAAGCTCTTGAATTTTTGAGAAAAGTGAGAAATGTGTCATTTTCTAATTATTGTCGGGGTCCAGACAGTAATTACAACACAGTAGCCTATGGAGATTTTTTAAAATGCTGACAAAACTTGTAACTTGAAAACAAATGATCGGAACAAAGTGAAAATTTCAGAAAACATTTATGTTATAATCTTCTTTTTATTTAGCTAGAAAATAGGTGAGGTTTTTGTCACACCAAAATCATGAATTGCACCTTTAACTTGTAATAAGTGATTATCCACTGCAGCACAGCACAGCACAGAAGTCATGTCATGGTTTTTTTTAAATATTTTCTAATTTATCAATGGTATGTCACCTATAAAGGCCAAAGCTTTCAATTGAATTTCTGTACTGAAACTTTCTCATCAAAAAGGCCGATTTGAAGTGTTGGTTACGATGTATGACACTCTACCCATCATCCAGGACCAGATTTCAGCCTTTGATCACATGACATGAGACCTGCTCCAACCAAATGATTGCAAAGTGAACTTTTCAAATGATACATTATGTCGTACTCTGTTTATGTGTTATTTTCTATTGGAAGATGTAGTTAAATTAAAACGAGCAGAAATGAGCAGAAATTTGTCTGCGAAGCTGCGCAAGATTATAATGATTAACTTAGCAATATTAGCAAAATATATTCCATTAGTCTTGCGCAATATCAGTTCCTGGTAATTAATTAAACATTGTTATTTCTCACATGTAGTATTATTTACTGCCCAAATGTAGATCGAGTAATGGATGTGTGCTGATGTGACTTTTTGCCCATTTCAGTTCAAAGCCATTTATGCAAAATCTTCCATAGCGACTTAAGGCTCCTTTCCTGAAACCATGTCTCATAATCAGACTGCGTACCGAGAGAGCCAATATCACACTAGCTGCAGACTTGAGTGGCCATTACAAGCGTCATCTTTCAAATCGTAATGTGTTGACCCAGTCATAGAAGTGTTATATGTAACAGATTGAACCCTAAGGACCCAAACACCATGTGTCAATGTTGTATCGCCAGCACTTTCATGGGATTTTTAGCAAGAAAGTAGGCCAATGTAATCGCGACAGCCAGGAATATCACAGTTATTGACAAGCAGCAAAGTTTACATAAAATGTCCAATTCAAAAGCTTGTAAAAGTTGATTATTTTTTTCAACATTAGTTTGGAAATTGGCTGTACCTATGTCAGAAACGTATTTTTTTCAAAATTCATCAAAATAATAGACATACACTTTAACAAATGTTTTTTTAACTGATCGTGTAGAAACAGACTTTATATTAACCAAATTTGGTACAAGTTTCAATGAATAATAGTTGAACTCTCTTCCGGTATATCTATTATGCAAATTAGGGATACCTGCATTCCAGAATGAGTTGTTTATATTGAACCCATCAATCAAATTATGACTCGAAAGTTGAAGAATACTGCAATATGCATATTCAACTTTTCACAGGGAACATTAATTCTTAAACTGGTTTAATTGCAAACTTGTACTTTAATTTTGAAAAACATCTGCATAATATGACGTTTAAACTTACAGGACATGTTTGGTATAAAATTGGATCGATTGAGCCCATATTTATTGGTCGAGCTATGAGTTGCAAAAATATTGGACGAGACGCAGTCGAGTCCAATATTTTAAAACTCATAGCGAGACCAATAAATATTGGGCGTAAATCATCCAATTTTATCATTATCATGTTTTGGATCCAATATTTTCCCACACTTGGACACCTCAAAGCATGATAATGGATTATATTGTTTTATTTATTAGCAAAAGAGCGATAAAAAATTCGACATTTAGAAATAGCAAAATTTTTGAATCGGTGACCATTTTTGGCACAAATAAGATTTCAACATAATTTTCGGACCTGAAATAATTTATGATGTCATAATTACGTAAAAGACGAGGCCCTTCCCTATATAGTATAAAGCAGCCTAACTTTGGGCCTGTCAATTTCAAGTTCACATGGGGTTGAACTATGGTTAAAATTACATCAAACGAACATACTTACAATTTTTTTTAATTTTGTAAAAATACGCTTCTGACATAGGTATATATCTTTGCTGATAACTCAAAAAATAATAATGCTGTGGTATTAAAAGTTTGCAAACATGTAGCAGAGGTATGTATCAAACGTTATGCAAAGTTTGAATTCTCTAACTCTTACAGTTTTTGCAAACAATAATTTTTCTACATGTAACCATTTTTGGGACACCTGGTATATGCAACTAGCAGGAGCCTTTGAGCAGAGTGACATGAAATTGTATGTTGAAAGGGGGTATCTACTACAGTGTCTACTGTGTTTTACATTTGCACACTTTGTGAGGCAATGTTTGTTTGCTCTAACAGATTTATATTTAATAAAACCAAAGAACAAGGATGATTGGAAATGGAATGATTCATTATGAGTTGCACCTTTATTTGGCCTGATTTAACCACACAGTTTGCTATCCAAAATGTTTACTGTTGAAAAGTTAAGTGAATGAATGTCATCCTCTCTGGTTCATTGATGTAATAAATTTGTTTCAGATGAAGATGTTGCTTGTTTGATAAAGGAGTGACTCATCTGCAACAATGGTGCAGGTTCTGGTTTTCCCTAATTGCTTTTTTTTTTCAGAATGTAGCTTTTAACTGATTGCTCTTTTCTGTAGAGTGAAATTAAAGTTGACAACTTTGTTTCTTAAGTATCTCTTATGTTTTTGACCTATTTAGCAGATGTAGTTTACCCTCATTTTCACTGTAAATAGTTCAAAAGTGATTCTTTTTTAATTTTATCTAATATGTGTTCTTTCTTGTTTTGTTTTTTACAGACCTTATGCGTACACCATGGCTCGACAAGATGATAATCAATTTGAAGATGCTATGGAAGAGGCGGAGAGTGACCTTATGACCTCAAAAAGCATCCCTCAAGACTCGGATTACCTGAATGACATCGATGCTCCAAGTCTGACTAAGACCAATGGTGAGCTGCCCGAGTCTGAAAATGCTGAATCTAACAATGTAAACGGTGGCACTGATATTGTGAACAATTACACTGAGGATGATGATCATTATTGCGATAATGGAGAGGATGAGTATCAGCTAGACTATAATGAACAAGGCGCTAATGGCTATGCCGATGAGCAGCAGTATAATCACGAAGAGGAAACGGAGAGTGATCGGGCATATCAAGATGACCCACAATTAGACGAAACAGATGATCAGTATCAGGATGAACACCCCCAAGAAGAAGAAGTGGAAGATTCCAAGCACAACGCAGAGGAAGATTACAGTCCACAGGAATATAATACGGAAAATAACAATGATTCAATGCAGGATTATTTCCAAGATGATATAGAGGAGGATGATAAATGTTATAAAGTTGATCAGTTGGATTATACCGAGAGTGATTTGCCCGATTCACAGGCTAACGCTGATAGCAATGAAGCTGGTGCTGATATCGAATATAATCCAGCTGCACAAGATGATTTTGAAGAAGATTCTTATCAAGACCAAGATGAACCTGATCAATGGATGGAATGTGATAGTGTTGAACTAACAACCCCAGGCGGGAACCCTACTCATATTGAGGACACTAGTTCACATCAAATTACGGAAAATGAACTAGGAGAGAACGATTCTGTTGAGGCAGATCAGGAAGAACCTTTATCAGGATCACAAATTAGTAGTGAATCTAAAGAATTTTATCCAAATGAACCAAATGTAGATATAAAACCAGAGCCAATTGTTATTGAGAAACCTTCCATATTGGATCAGGATGACCTCAATGTTATGAACAATGAGCATGAGGATAATAACGATACGGAAGATAAATTTATTGATCATGATGCGGGAGATAAGTTTATTGATGAAACCGAGGATAGATTTATTGATGAAACGGAAGATAAATTTATTGATGATACGGAAGATAAATTTATTGATATGGAGGATATAAATGATATGAAAGAACCTGACATTCCAAATCATGAAGACAAATTCAAAGCTATAGCCCCTGATTCTAATAAATTTAAACCTATATCTATTGCACTTGAGACCAAATCAATACCTGACTCAATTACTAGGACTCAGTTTGATCCTTTGGAGAGAAAGGAGATGAAGAAACCGCCTCTTTCTCTGTCTTCAAATATGCCAAATTTCGCAAGAAGAAATGGTGATAAATCTCACAATACATCAGGTGTTTCTATGCAGAAGGCGACAACGCCCACAAGTCCAGTAACACGGAAAGCAATTCGTCAGGCACCAGGAGCGGCAACTCGTGCTCCAGTGCAAAGTCAGCCCAGAAGTCCACAGCAACCCGGTGCTCCCCTAACAGAAAGGAGAACCCTATCCCAGAATCCTCCTGCTCAGAATATAGAGAAGAGCTTCATGGGAAGAGATGCATCTGATAGGTGGGAAGATGGAGAACAGAGCACTATGGGATTGAAAGCTAAATCAGATGCAGGTGGTCCTAGGATGAAACCTGCCCCTGGTAGCGCCAAACCGGTCGCATCTTTGAAATCAAGGCTACAAAGTGAACGACAGGCCATGCTTGAATTGGAGAAAACCCTAGCTGTTACTGCTCAAAGTAATGTACAGCAACAAGCTAGGAGGACTCAAAATGCAACGAGAAGGCCTGTTGCGTCCGACCAGAAAACAAGCCCAGTGAGTGCAAGGCACAATGATGAATACGCATCAGTTTCATCTTTGAGAAGAGGGCAAGATAACCACCAAACATCTCCCAATGTCAGCAAGTCACAAGCAATACATCAGTCTAATAATCAGCAAAGATCACAAAGATCCTCACAGAGATCACCTGAAAGCAAAAGAGCCACATCAAAGCCATCCACATCACCCACAAAGAGAACAACAGGCCCAGCTCGATCTCAAGCTACACGTCAGGAGCAAGCGCGCAACAACTCCAATGCTAATCATCTACAAAGTAGGCTAGACCACTCCAAATCCAACTCAGTACCAAGTGCCTTAATGCAAGGCAATTCTGCCAATAATAAATACAGCCCTGATGTCCAAGAAACACAGTCTAATGCTTCTGGGGAAGTAGTCTTTGATGACTGTGCAGAATGCGGAGCGTATCTAGAGGATAAAATCATGAGTTATCAAGATGCACCGGTGCATAACGACCGCGAGAAGTATACTAATCATGGTGGACGGGATTACATAGCTCCAGAAAAACAGCCTATACGGCGTCGAAATAGCTATGAAATGGCAAATCGCATGTCATCCAGTGAAGAGGAAGATGACGACATAAATGGTCTATTCACACCTTCCTCTCACCTAACGCATAGGAAAGCAGATCTCAGTTCACTAGCAACTAATGGAAAGTATGATAATGGTGATCACAAAGGAGGGTCTTCTTCAAGCGGAGATGACAGGCCAATTATACCTGCAACCGGAGTTGATGATACCTTACTAGCAAAGTTAGCGGAGAGAGAACTAGCCAATCTATGGAAATCTCACGAGAGGTTGAAACCCAGCGAATCAACAGATAGTGGGATCCGACAAGATAGCAGTCGGCAGTCTACGGCTTCAGATCTGTCTAGCCCTCCCATGACTCCAGGAGAGCATAACAACAGACCTGAACCTAGGAAAGTACTACCGAACATTAGTCCTATGGAATACGATGTAATAGGACTGAGACTAGCAGGTCATTCAGCTACAATCAATGAAAGTACCATGAACTTGAACTCCAATCCTCCACAACCGGAGGAAGACCAGTTTTCTGATGCAGAAGAGAATGATACGCCTGCAGCCTCTAGTTCCAATCCAAACGGTTCTTCTGACCAATATGTTGATGGTAATTCCACATACTCTGGTTCCTCTTTGGACTATGGTACAGAAACCCCAGATTCTGGAACATACTCGGGTCGAAATCTTCCCAGAGCTAACAACCACGACCAAGGTCCTCAAGTGAATATGAAAGAGACAATGAAAGAGCTTCAAGACGCACTTTCTACTAGTAAAAGTGCACTTATGAAGACGCCATCATTCTATGTTCAAGAAGCTCCACCCGAGCCGATATGGATCTTACAACCTAACCAGGTGAAGAAGATGGCAGATGACGCAAGGAAAGCTAGGATCACAGAAGAGAGGAAAAAGAGGTAAGTCAACTTACAAGTTGTCATGTGAGTGCAAGAAAGTTGTATCTGGAATGGCTGCCTTAAGTTATATTTATTTTACAAGCGGTCACTAGAATGTAAAAACATTTCTCTGTCTTATGTCAGTGGTTCTTGAAATGCTTCTTCAGGTGACAGTTGAAGAACCATTTCAAGAACCACTGACCCAAGACTGGATATTACACAATGTTCAATCAAAATTTATGGCAAATGGCAGCTAGTGTAGATACGACTTTCTTGCACTCACATTATTCTCAAGACATGGCTTGGGTGGTTATTTATTGCAGTACAGCATCACTTTGTGGATACTTAATACAAGGCTTAAAGGAGCTTTTTAATTGTTCAATTTTTCAAAATTTTGATTTCGGTTTCATATGAAAGATCACCACTCTAGAGGTCTAAATCTGATCGAACATCTGATAACATTATCATATCCAAAGAGGAACGTAATAGTATGATATACAAGAGCAAAAATACATACAAACATGGTCTCTGGTTTTCAGTCTTGTACATTGTTGATAATATAATCTTGCGATTTTATCCAACAAAAATATTATATACAACTTACGATTAGTTGGTATTGTCAAAAATTCTTATTTTACAAGAAGAAAATTATATAAATACTCTGTTTTAAGGATATTTGTTAAAACAGGTCCTTGTAATTCATATAGCATACTCAAAATTAAATTCATTAATATTAACACTAGTCTGCTATGGTTGGGTCCACAGGATATCTGTATTAATGTGCAAGTTGTCCTTTTATAGAATGATTATCATATAGGATGGAAAATTTGATTTGCTAAATTGTAATCATTTTGGGCTGCCATTTTGAAACAGAACTGATTTTACTTTTTTTTTAAATTAAGTGGATTATGTTGCCATAGCCCATTCCTGACTCTAAAGGAAACATTTTGTCAGTAACACTGTTTTTGGTGGTTAATATGGTCCTAATACACTTATAGGAAAGAACCCCATATGCAGCTAAAATGTTAATCACAAATAACAACTTTGAAGTGCCTTTGTTTTAACACTAGTATTCAAGATACATGCATAAACTTGATGACACAATTTATAAATAGTCACAACTCTGCCCTAGTTATGAAACCTAAATATATGGGTTAAAATGTCACCTATTACCCAAGGAATCTTGCTGTTCTTATGTTCATCTTAAAATGGAAATCCAAATATTTTGTCTGTAATAATAGATAATGTTTGTAACTCTTTAAGACAGTACCTGGCAGCATTTCTCTTGCTTGGATTATACAATGCATCTTTTAGTTTCATATTTTACTTATGACCTTTTCATAGAATCAGATAATATTTGCATGTCAAATTTGTGATGAGTTTTGAGAAGTATGTCAAATTGAAGAACTCAAATATTGGAACCTGTGATAATACATCGTCTAGATATGTAAAGAATGAATCCATGCCCACCAGTATTCCTACCCCCAGGAAGCGAGTATTTGCCTATCTAGGGCTGTTCTGTGAACAGTTCTTGCTTCAAACCCAGGTATTTACTTTAACTAGGGCCTTATCAATGCTGTTAACCCAGTGGGGGGGGGGGTGTCAAATTTGGGTTTCTAGTAGGGGTGTGCCGCTGGGAAATGTGAAGTACCACCCATGTATATACACCAATTTTCAAGAAAAAGGGACCTATCCATATACCAAATGCCTAAATTTTGAGTCAAATTTATACAGAAGTTAAAATTTTCTGCGAAATTCTTTGTTTCTCTTCACTGGATGACATGCGAATTTAGGCTTATATTTGTTTGAAATTTAGAAGAAAAAAAATCCTAAATTTGCACAATTTTGGCACAAATTTCAGAAAAGTTAGAAAAACAGATCCATCAGAATACCAAATTATGCAAAGAAGAAGGACCCATTGGCATACCAGACAGCCTGATTTTGCTACCCAAGTTTGCGGCACATCCCCGTAATCACTTCTGTACTAAGTACCCCGCCCCCGAGTGTTACCTTGCAGACAAGTGATGGAAATGAAGCTAAAAGAACTAAGATACTATTTTTAATCAGTCTTGTGAACTTTGTATGGACTTTAATGTTTTGATCACTTTTTAGCTTCCCCTCGTTCGTAAGAACGGGGAAGCTAATGCCATCACTTTTCAAATGCGGCATTGCAGTACTGCGGTACGTAATGCCTTGTTCAGAATTGTTTCGCACCCGCCCAATTGTTGCACATACATGCATATGTCTGTCTGCAATAAACAATATCATGGATGATTCCACGATATCAGGCACGGTCAATGGCAACACTGTTTTGGCATCATTTTGAAATCGTTATGGAACGTTTTTCAAGCTAAAATCGTAAAAAATCGCTCTGTAACTTTTTTCGCTGTTGTTG
>JXSR01S010369.1:130153-142629 GCA_000969725.1 Ophiothrix spiculata
CCCCCCCCCCCCGGGCCTCTTAGCCATGGATTCTAAACAGTGAGTCAAATATGTGACTATTCATCTCGAACCAGCTGTAAATGCGGCCTCTTGACGTTTCTACTTTTTAAGTATTTGCCAAAATTATAAGGATTCAAATGACACCTCTTTGAACTTAACTTCCAGAGGTCAAGTTATGGTCTGTCAAAGGTTGTTTTGAAGCAAGCGTAAAGATAGTTAAACTTCAAAAAATTCAATTTTGGCAAATTACAACCATTTCATGTAGCGCAAAATAAAGTTTGCAGCATTTACAGCTGTTCGAGTTAAATGGACACAGGTGGATCTTTGAGAAATAGTGCTTGGTATTTTGAACTGTTAAAAGCAAAACAAAACATTGGAAATACATGAATGTACATTGGGCACGTTCCTTCCATACAATTTTCTCATTTATGTAGAGTGTTGTAAGAAAAGTTGAGAATCTTTGCTTTAAGCTTCTAACTCAGGTTCAGGAAAGTGCAAGCTTGAATACTTGATGTATATTCTAGACATCAGGCTGTACGAAATGGCGTTTTACTCGACTGACCATAGGTATAGTGTTGACAATGTAATTTACTGCTTGAATACTTAAAAGATGGGTTGATTCCCATATGATAAAAAGTCAATTTCCATTGTCCATTAATGGTAAGATAAGGTTACAGGTGTAATCAGAAGATAACATGTGATGACATACACTGTGGAAAAGACGGGTAATTGGCGAGTTATAAAAAAGGTAGTAATTGAAGCAGTGAGTTAAGATAGTGAGTTTTCACAATGGAGTATTGGCAAAATTTTGTTGCAAGTTACATTCTTAGGCTAAAGCGGTAGATATACTTCGTCATTTTTGTAGTTTGTAGACATTTTTATTCAGAATTTTTCTCATGGTGATTGTTTTTTAAGAATGGTGTAAACTTTCATTCTGAATGAACATTTTCCCATGTATAATTTCACCATTGTGTACGATCATAACCATCATTGCAAGAAGAGATTAGCTTACCATGAATAGATCTAGGCCGTAGAATCAATATCAAACATTATACTACCCATCAGTAAGCACTTGAAAATGTGCAATGGGGTGAAAAATAGGTCTCCATTTAATACATTCTTGATAATGTGAAAATTTAGAATGAAAATTCTCATTCAGAATTAACAGTTTACTCCATTCTTAAAAAACAATCACTATGAGAAAAATTCTGAATGAAAATGACTACAAAAATGCCGAAGTATATCTAGACCTTTAGTCTTATAGTTGTAACACTTATAAATATGATGGTTATCTCGCATTTTAATTCAACTTTCACACAACTCTTCCAAAACTATCGCCAACCTTGAAGAGAGATTCAGTCTGTCATTACCTCCAATACAACCAATATTGGATCGTCAGATGACGGATTCAGATTGTTGGGTCATGTTACAATAGACAATATGTTATGGCACAAATTAGACCACTCAATATTTGGGAATTCCCTCCAAATATTCGTTTCCATTTGTCATCTGATGATCCTTTGTTTGGTAAAACTCAAGGGTAATAGTTTTCAATTACATAGGGTGTATACTGTGAATGTTTTATATTCTTCTTTTTGTTAGTAAAGATTTAGCGTGGTTATTCTAAGATAATAAAGTATGGTGTTATCCTTTAGTATGCAGGGCCCGCGGAACGGCCGGGCAGAGGGGGCTCGAGCCCCCTCACTTTTTGACCCGACGCCGATTTGTGCCACGCTCTACTAGAGAGTAAAAACCTGAGCCCCCTCACTTTAAAAAGCGTTCCGCGGACCCTGACATGGATACTGGAATATCATTGGTCAAACACATATAAAACGCAAACGTTATGTTACTTGTAATATCGTTTATTATACTATTTATGCAGTATGCATTATTTTGATTGCTGTGTGTCCCATATGGCATGTAGCAGTCATGCAGTATTCTCGTCATGAGCACACACGCAAACCCAACCATGTGTGCGGCGTGGTCGTGAATCATGGATTAAATGTTTTGTTTTTAAATTTTTGGCGTCCATAAATGTTTTCATTAACCATAGGTTTGCCAACGAGATTACACAATTTATGTAGACTATAAAAAAGAAAACAGAAAAATGTGTTTCTCCCTGCTTGGTCTCACAAAATTTAAGAAATGTCCATAGTTGATGGTACCAGACCAAATATTTGTCTACATTTTGTGAACAAGTTGGGGGTAACTAATAGTATCATGAAAAATGGGTAAGGTTATAATTTGCCTTCCGCTTCAGAGATTGAGCTTGAGTGAAGATCCCATGTGTAAACAGAAATCTGCTTATGTGTAAAATGTGTTGGAGAACCATTTTTGAAGATCTAATTTCAGCTTGCAGCTTTAAGTAAGACATGCATTATGTTTCCTCAAAATGATGTAATGATATCCGGAGCTCTTGTTGTCTGTATTGAGTGTATTCTGTTGCTATCGTCTCTCTCACAAGGTGATTATGTTGGCATCAAATGCCACCAATTACCATGCTAATAATGCCGCCATAATTAACTTCGCATATGTTATGCCGTCATGTTATTGAGTGTCTTATGAATTTTAATTATGAACTGGGATCAGAAATTATTATTAGCATGTTAAATTTATATTTGTAGTCTGTAGCTGTAGAAATGTCAATGTTACTGGGTGTGTGGTTTCAAAGTAATAATTTTAAGCATTGAATAGTCCAAACTCTGGAACAAAGTTAAATTTGTGACAATTTACACTATTTATTACATATCTTACATATTTTTGCCATGTTGTACCAACACAAATGAATTAAGAGTTGGTTGAGAGCTCAAGATTTTAGATGCATTATAATAAGTGGTGTAGCCATGGGTTTCATGAGGGATGGCCATCTCTAGCCAGTCAACTGTCCATCTTCCATCCACCTTGAAGCATCAAGGAAAGTTATGCATCAGGAAGATTTAGAAATGTGTAACAAGGAACTTCTCATGTAATTCTTATCTCTTGAACAATTCATTTTCTACTCACGGTTCATTTATTGTTTATTGGGGCTTTTGTTATCAGGTAGCTCCTTTATTGTATTGTATTTACATGTATGTTCCCTGTACCAAAGTGAAAATCCTGACTTTGCTTATAACCACTGTGTAAATACCAGTATAGCAATATTAATCTTAGTATCTATGTATATTTTAAACTTTGTATCAAACAAAACTTGTACAACTTTCACATCATGTTTGTATTTATTGCTATTTTTACTTTTAACAAAGTTACTTGATATTTAAGAGCATGTGGCTATTTTGTTTCAGTATTACAGAGATGGACCTGAGGAGAGCTTGTATCAAGATGATGATATGGAGGTAAAGAGCAGCTTTGATATTTACTCCACATTCTGTGCACCTTAAAGAAAAAATAACTACTAGGGCAGAACAGGGCGACTTTGAAACCTTGAAGGGATTTTCTCAGAGATGCATTTGCTAACAACTGTGGGATAACAAATTTCTTTCATAAATAGTAAAAATTCAAAAAAATGTTTGCATCCGTCTTGCGTGTGCAAATTTCAATGCACACTGAACGCATGCTTTACTAATGCGTTTGGTTAATCACGTACCGCATCGCTGCATAATATACACACGGGAAATTATGCAGACGCAGATGTGCCATCAAAGTAATCAAATTTTATTGAAAAATGCCCGTTTTTGTCATTTTTCTTGAAAATTAACATGGTGACCCTATTTTTTTATTTCAGTATTTTGATGTGCGAAAAAAATGCTATTACATATGTAAAAATTAGAAAAATCAACGGAGCATTTACTTTTTTAAAAGCACATAATGATTGACTTTTTTGAACTTTCTCTATACTTTGTGTGGTAAATCGAGTGAATTTTGGTGAAAATATGTACTTTTTAAAATGTCTGTATCTCAGAAACGAGCACAAGGACATATTTCTTTTATTTTAGATTCGTTATCAGCACAAATAAATCTACCAAATACTACATTTTTAAGAAAATCAATGGAGTTTTTGCATCTCTGAGAAAACCCCTTAGAATAGGTGGCACCTACATTGAGATTTCATTCTTGAGACTTGGGTGACTAAATTTAATCATATGCAATATGATCAATGCCAACATCTTGGTATTTGTAAGGAATTAAAAAGGAGGGATAAGTACTCGCCACCTCTTCTTGTCTGCATAAAGTAATTGTACCTCCAGCATTTTTCCTGAGAACAAACTGAGTAGCTTTCTGGGTGCGCAAAATCTTGAATCCACACACAAAAAAAAACGTACTGTTTTATTAAACTTTTAAATTGTGTCCATGTTTCCAGTTGCATCTTTTGTAGCTTTTGCTGAACTATATATGCAGAGTCCTAGAGTGTTGTACGTGCTCACAATTAAGATGGCAGCCACTTCCATATGGCTAACATTTGGTTGGTCTGAGGTCTGAACTGATGGCTGGTTCATCCACTGGAATAGATTCCTTGGCATTGGAGGAACTGTCCACTGGAGAAATTGATATAATTCCCATACCCCAAGTCGAAGGTAAATCTCAGATGTTTAATTTAAGCTTGTTCCATGTGCCCCATTCTACCCTACATGACTTCAAGGTGCACACCTGTTGAGTGAATCTCAAATATGACCCATCATTGTCATCCAGACCTCCTTCTCTTCATCTGCTCTTAACACCATGCTGAGGAGATTTAGTCAGTAGGGAAACTTACTAACATATGGGTAGGAAGGAAACTTACAACATGCTGCTGTTTGCTAGCAAAATTTGTGTATTCAAAGGCAAGGCAATAATTTCTTGGACAATGTAAGCAATAATCCATGGTAGGGGTTACATTTACAATCAATGGGGCCCTGCACTCTGGATTTCTGTTTACACCATCCAATAAATTATTGTTTGGCCTATAGTACTTGTTTTTATGAAGCTTTAAGCTTAGTACTTTGATCAGATTTCTTAGTTATAAATGAGCCAGCAGCTTTAATCTCCTCAGTATATTTTTTTTCAAAGACATTAAAATCAACAGTTCATCTGCAAAAGACAGCAAGCCTTTCAAGACAGAAGTCATTAAAACCGTCTCTTTTGTGCGGTAAACGTGAATGCCTATTGACTGCCATGCCAGACATGATGCTAGTCTCTGCTTAAGTACTATGCCATCATTGCTTATCGTTGTGCGGACAATAACTGAAGCAGTACGTAAGAGTCTAACTTTAGCAGGTGTCTGACATTCAAGTAATGAATGCTTGCTGTAGATTTTCATAAAACTGCTCAAGAGTTGATTTGTCATCTTTTCTCCATCTCAATCAAACCAGTCAGTTCACCATACAAGCCATAGTGGATGTGAATTCAATCAACCATTTGATCAGGACATTTTTTGACTATTCCTGTCTCTTATTCAGCACTCTTTTTCTTTCCACAGTGCCCTATTTTGCACAAAGTGTATGTTGAATGTCCATTTGGTGTTATTGTCTAATAATTCTCTTGAGCTCTTCTATTCAACTCTCCATTTCACAGCGAAATTAACTGCTATGGGTCATTATGGCATTGCAAAGTATTTGTTAAAGGTATAATTGAGTGGTGTGAGCACAGCCCTCCTCGGGGAGAAGATGCGAGCATTCTGATTTGACTTTATAGTCCTAGACTCACCAAGATAAATTTTGCAAGAAACCCAGGTGATGAAATGCAGTTAATTTTTTCCTTCTTATGGTGTCTATGTTTTCACTAATGAACAACTTATTTTTTCATCAATGTGATCCATGTGAAATGCGTCTTTTGACAGCCAATTATTGAAATATATCTGTCGAATTCTCTGTTAATTTTCTATTCATATTAAATGTGACATGAACAATTCTATCAATTAGATCTTGTAACATACATGTAACATTCATGATAATTTATAACTTTGTAAGTTCCATCTTTAATGCCCAAGTCATAATCATTTCTTTTCTTATGTTTTCTTCTAGTATTTGTAACTTTTCTGAGATTTGTAACCAAGGTTCAACTTGTAGACAATAGTGATACTATTAGGCCCAAAAAAGATAAATTGTTATGTTGCCCTTAGCGACCGACCCTTTTCAAAAATTAAAAAAAAAAAATATTAGGGTCGGGGAAAGCACCCAATTTTGCTCAAATTGGGTGTTTTTTGAGAAAATAGTGGAAAATGCACCCAAATTTGGTACTTTGGGTGCTTTAAAAAAAAATTATTAAAAAAAAAATTATTTTCCGACCGACCGACTCAATTTTTCAGAAATCCCACTTGAAGGCAACACAACAAATAATTTTTTTTGGCCTTATAGATGTTAATGTAACATTCATAATAATTTATAACTTTGTAAGTTCCATCTTAAATGCCCAAGTCACAACCATTTCTTTTCTGTATGTTTCTTTTAGTACTTGTAACTTTTGTGAGATTTGTAACTAAGGTTCAACTTGTAGACAATAGTGATACTATTATAGATGTTAATATTTTGTAACTAGCCTCATTAATTTGCTTTTGTCTAAATATTCTCCTCTCTATCAGTCAGAGAAACAAACATCGCCTATTGTGACTCTCAAATAGGCGATGTTTAATTCTCTATCAGTCAGAGAAACGAACATCACATATTGTGACTTTCAAATATAACTTAGTGACTATTTTGTTGAATGTTGGTAAGGTAAAAAAGGATTGTTTCTACACACCCTTTCCAGTTGTACAGAAGGTGAAATATTTTAATTTTAATTTTTTTAAATTAATCACAGCAAAGATTTTAAATCAAGCTTAACATAAGGATTGACTTACATGTTTAACTTCACATATGTGTACCGCCGCGGCAAAAGGGTCTAGTTGTCGACTCCTACATGTTGCTCATTGTAGCATATCTGATGTATACAAATACCATACATTAGATATGCTACAAGGAGCAACATGTACGAGCCGACAACTGGTCCCTTTTGCCGCGGCGGTACACATATTTTAAGAATGTTTTATATCTCATAATCTGTTGGGATGAATGTTTCGTCCTAGTTCGGAATGTGAAAATTCTGAAAGAAAATTTTCTTCTGGAATTTTTGAAAATTGGGCTTGATATTCTACCAATTTTTACTAAAAAAACCCTTGTGATTTTTCAAAAAATCAGGTCGTTCTGATGTGGATAAAGCAAAAAGTTTTTTGCTGTGACTATTTTTTGTATGGAACTATCTCTACAGAGATAACTAAAGGTTTTAAAGCTGATTTGTGTTGGTGCTGTTATAGAATGCTGTAAAAGTTGTTGAATGCAGTGCAACTGTTCAAGAAGTGTAACTGTGACCAAAAACAACGTAATTAAGGACGATCACAGTGATAAGTTCCTATACCTACAGAATTTTTTTACTTTTTTCTCAGGTAATATATTATAGTCTAAACTTCAAAATTCAGCAATAAAGAATGGGGGTCACTGACCATCTAAGTGCTCTATGATATTTCATATGATGGCATCATTTTCATTTTTTAATGGATGATGATTTGAAAATTCAAGTGTTACTTTACTTGACGTAATTAACTTTTTTTAATGATCCGTGTTATGAAACCGAATTTCGAATTTCCAGTGATAAAAATCGTTTTTAAGATTTTACCTCATGTAATTTCATCTCCAGCTATCTTTTTAAAACAGTCGGTGACCCAATATTTTTTCTTGATTTGAAATCCACTTGACATTCAAATTGACCAGCCAAAAATTTTAAAAATTATTAGGTAGTAAATATTTGAAAAATCACCATTTTGTGGTATAGGAAAACACACGTATAAAGTAGCGGGAAGACAATGAGTAAATGAGTGCATGCATTGCGTTTTGCGTATAAGGCGCAAATTTTACGCTTGGATATCATGCCCGCATTTTGTCAAAATCATCCCGCCACTGAACAACAATTGATTCTGTAACACTGCCATCTGTTGGTGAAAATTAACACTGATATCATCTTAAAACTGTTGTATACTTGATGCAAATTCTTTTTGTCATGATAAGGGTCACATCAGCACACCATGAACAGTTGAGTCAGTTTTGACATGATAAACCAGTGCCACAAATCAGCTGAGTGTTAATGCAAATTTTTTGAAACCAGATTGGTAATAATTCGTGATGGATATCATCTGTGCATATTGGTGATAGACATGTTGATATAGGTACTAACAAACCATGTGTTGAATTAGATAAATAGAGGATGGATTTAGCTCATAGATGTCTTTTCACAACTTGTAATCAGTTATGATCAAGAACTCACACAAGAATTCAAGATGATTCCTTTAGTTGTTCTGATACATTTACTACAACTAATGAATAGAGCATGCTTTTTATAATGTGCTTAATCTTTCCAAGAATTTGTGAGTGCCAGAGTAACAAAAAAAAGGGGGGAGATTTCTGAAGTAACAGTTTAGGTAGGTAGGTAAAGCAAGAATGGGTTCTGAGATGAATTGTGTGTGAAGATGCTGTGAAGCCGGGCAGCAGAAGCAGATGTTGGCATGTAATTATAGGGGCAATCTACACAGGAATGCAAATCATCCAGATAAATGTGCATCATCTCTGTAAGTCACTTTGCAGTAGACTGTGGCCACATGGGCGTCAGATCCAGATCTGCTTAGTAATGAAAGTCACTGGCTTTTTTGAATTAACCTGTAATCAGTCACATGCTGACATATTTCTTTCGATAATCCAAGAGAAATGAGAACGGTACTGCCAAGGATTGAGGACAACTATAATGGATAGGTAGTTTCGCAAAATGTTGAAAATGAAAAATGACTTGTGTGAAACTCCCCAGGTTTGTTAGTGAAGCTCATTTCAGTAATTGGGTCAGCTGATCATTTTCTTTTTTATAATTACAAAACTTTGACCAAAAAGAGATACCACCCCCTAACGGATGATTCCCTGTCGCATAAAAACACAAACGAATATGACTTGGCTGTTTTGGGTAGTTGTAAGTTCATTCTTTGCGGTCATTTTATCAGGAAAAAATTGTAGGTACCACCTTCAGGGGGTCAGGGTGCCTCGTCAAAGTCTGAAGGTAGGAAGATTTTTGAAAAATATCTGCATGGTATTCACCTAAAATTTACAGAACATATTAGAAACACCATTTCTCTTCTTTATAAGCAAAAAACCCGGCAAAATTCCGATATGTAGAACTTTTACAGCAAAATTCGATTTGGTGGCCATTTTTGCCCAAAATTGTGATTTTTCCGACTCGGAAGTACTTATGACGTCATAATTACATAACGCCTTGACCAATTTTCATGATTATGGTATCAATGGATAGAGGAGACCCTACCCTATACCATGGTATAAAGCCAAGCAACTTTTAGTGCTCTAATTTCAATTTCATAGGGGGATGGTTGGGGGATGATAACCCCCCCTTATAACAAATGTTACACAAAATACGTTGTTAAGATAAGGATTAAGGATTTCTTTTGTGAATAAAATGCTTTCATATAACTAATCCTCTAAAATAAAAATCAAAAGGTAGTTCAAGAGATACAGATATCATGTATGTGCTCGGACATCAAAAAAAAAAAAGATTGACAAGGTTTTACCTCTTACGATGTATGCTACTTGGTTGTTTTTCGAAGTGAAATGTCTTTCCTAGATTTATTTAGAAAGAATATTTTTCAAATAGCTATTAAATACGCTACCTTCAACAGTTATATTTTCCCCATTCAGTGACTGAACTTGTTTGTATCTATTTCTACAGACTGTCTGTTACAGCCCGTCAAATACCCAGCAATGTACTGTATTTATCTTGATTATTGGCTCCAAATAAGTAGGGCCTGGTAATAACCAAGTTGGCATACTGGGTAATTGATACTGCCTCTGTAGTTTTTGTGAAGGCTACATAATCCTAAAGTTCAATTAGGTGATGGTAGTAGTCAGTGTTCTTGCAAAGGCTATATGGCACGCCATTGGCGTATGAGCCGGGAAATTGGCACAACAGGTTTCTAAAAATGTGTAAAAAGATTCTTTCCCAGGCTTTATTTGGCCAATTTTCAGCCTCAGCTCATGATTTTTGTGCAAGCAACTCTTCAACTTTGTCAAAATCGCTCAAATTGGTGCAAGCTCAAAAACCTCAGCGGGAAAACATGTCACTGGTAGTAGTGATGATATTGCCATTGATTGGTGTGTAGGTTTATACATTTATGCAGAAAGTCTTTTATTTTATACACAATACAATTACATGGTCAATGATAATAGTTTTGATAAGTGGAGGGGGTTAATTAAGGTTCAATGGGGTAATAGGTGTTTACGTCTGTAAGATGGTAGGCATAAAGGATGAGAGGAGCTTATCTCTCTTTGTAATACAAATCACTTATACCCTGGTCACATAACCTTGCGGCGAGGTTACGATGTGTTTACGGCATCATACTAGGTAGATTTCTGTGGACTCCAATCAGACACCGGCCGCGGTGTCCGACCGGTATCTGTAAGCCATAGAGACGCCAGAAGCATGCCGCATTCTGAGTAAAAAACTCGCGGCGTGTATACACTATCTTCAGTTATGGTCTAATCACCACTGTAGTCCGACCGGTGACCGACCGGGTATCGCAAGAGCTCTCAATCATTCACCGGTGTCATACCGATGGCATTGCGGCTTCCGTCGGCTTACCAGACACCAGTCGGCAACCGTTAGTTGTGTGACCAGGGTGTTACTTGGAATAGATGTCTTCATTTTTCATGATGCATTTTTTCACTGTAGACAGTGAATGCATTTTGAAATTGGAAATTATTTGGTCAACATATTTTACCACAGAGGTGTACAATAAAATAATGATGATAATGAAGGTTGGATGGTACAAGCATCACATATGTAACAGGATGTAACAACCCTGGTCAGTGTGATAAAGCAGCCCATGTCAGTGTTAAATTGTACTTTCTCACCAATTAATTTATATTCAATTAACCAGTCTGGTTACGATTTGCATTAAAATTCTATATGTGATGAGCAAAATGGTGTCTGCTTATGTGGTATATATAAAACACAGTGGATGAAAGAAGGCAGATTTGTGGAGATTGAAAGCCAAGGATAGCCTTTGAAACCTGTTACATACTGAAATATTTCTTATTTTGAATATTTGATGAAACCTTTTTTTCAGTACAGGAGAACTTTAAGAATGAAGGTCTTGAAGTCTTGTAAAGGTGCAAATTGATTCTACACTTATGTACGTGTAAGTTGCATCAAAGCACGCAATATCTGCGCAAAATATAAGACGTGTATGTCCTTATTATCCCACCAATTGCCATATGGCTTTTACTGAAGAATGTGAAGATAACCTGTTAATTGTTCCTTTTAACTGATAAGAAATGTTATGTTCTGTTATATTTTACTATTTTACTCTCTGTAATTAAAGATAACGTGTTAAGGTAATCAATGCAAATAAGTGAATTCCTGTTTCAAACAAGCTTCTTGGTTTACCTGTACCTTTGAGGCTTCCCTCTAGGGCCATCAAGTTGCACTGTACCAAAACCAAACAGTATACACAAGAAAAGATCATGAATTCTTATTTCGAAGTCATGCATTTTATTTTGATCAGAATGGATAAACACACTCGTCACGTGATTAATCAACTCTAGACACTTTTGCTGTACTGCTTTGGTGTACTACTTAAACAACTCTAAAACATTACCCTAGGAACACGACATGTATTGGGAGGATAAGTCCCGTGAATAAGTATACAGGTTCTTTACAACCGAATGTAATGACTGCATTAGTTCAAACAAGACAAGGTCACGAAAATGGCTCTGTTGCAGTTGGACTTGTGTATTTACATAGCCAGCTTGTAACATCCCTGCTCCATCTTGTGGCATCTAGATCTCATTGTTTATTGACATCAAACAAATAGACAAGCGTACTTGCCTGTGTGCAGTCTTTGTTCAATTTTTTGTTTAGAAAATGGCAGTGTTAGGGCGTGTTCACACATAATAGTCATGACTAGTCATGACCGGCTCTAGAAAGAGACAACTTAGCAGTTGCGTTCACATTGGGACACGACTTGCGCATTAAAACTAGTGGCGCGTCACTTTTGGTCACGAGCGAGACACTTTCTATAATTGCGTTCACACGGGGAATTTGGTCATGAGTGGCTCACGAGCGAGAATATAGTCATGACCAAATTCCTCTGTGTGAACACACCCTTAGATGCATGAACTTCAGATGCTAACTGAGCTCACTCCTAGTAGGACAATTTATTTGAGAGAGACTTTTTGTGTGTTTTTGCTAATGGGAACACAACAAGTATAACTTCAGACCTAACGTTACGAGCACGGTAGTCGTACCCTTTTGTTAGAATAAACGGTCATCTGAAACTGATACTGCCTTGTTGAATTTATTACTATTACTGCATTCAAAGTCTTTCAGCATCTAAACAAAAGATTTTTTCAGTCCAGAATTGTTGGTTGAATTAAACATCCCATTGTCTTGTAAAATTGACTGTGACTTAATCATCTGTTTGTCTGACCAAATGCTTAATGTCCCATCTGTAGTGAGGCAATAATCATCTCTGAATACGT
>JXSR01S010370.1:0-12219 GCA_000969725.1 Ophiothrix spiculata
AACTATATGGCAGTGATTCTCGACTAGCGGTGCACGCGCCAAATATGGCGCTTTGAAAAGTACCGATTGGCGCTTTGATTTTTAACAAAGAAATACACTAAAAAAGTGACAAAGGAGGCATTTAGCACTTTACCCTAAAATTTTCTGTTTTTTGTGGGCATATTAAGAACTAGCTGAAAACCACTGTTCTATAGGATGGCGATCATCTTCGATTTGTGCTCATAAGGCAAGTTATTGTACCCGAGTTACACCTATGTCATTTTACAGCTTCGAGACTCATCAAAACAAAATCACATGAAGATTGGCAACCTAAATACCTCAAGTCGCAATGGAAGCTGTCTCTGTGTCAAGTGAAAATTTATTTGATCTACCAAGCTATTTCCGAACAAATTGGAGGTACAAAATCCCATGAATGACAACAAATGCCACCGAGTCATGGTTTCCTTCAATGTCCTGTAAAATTGTATACAAAATACAAAATGAACAGGATGAAAATCTATTGTTTTTGTTTTTCTATTCCATACCAAAGGAAAAATGTTTGTGTACTATTCTGAAATCCAGTCTGTTATTGCATCATATTTTGGCGGCATAAGATTTCTCTTCCTCTTTTTATCAAACTCAACAAATAATAATAATGAATATCACTCATAACATGCTTTTATTTAAGAAATACAAATAATGCAACCATCACCGACCTTAGTGTTGTAATGGTCTCATCATAGTTATAATTAGCAGGCCCAATATTGGCTACCATCACCGTCCTTGCATTGCCTCCTAGTGAGTCCTGTAATAACCTAGTGAGTTTGGAATCCCTGTATGGTATATGAGTACTTTTGCCGTCAACTAAGGCTCCAATGACATTTCCTAAGGCTGATAATGACAGGTTGATTTTGGTTGCTTCTTTTAACCTATCACCCTGTGATGGAAAACAAAAAGACAATACAGTTTTAGACACATATTCTTATAAATAAATAAAAAAAATCTGGGGATTTACAGTGCGCTTTGCCTCCCTGATTTGTGATTCCACACAGCCTCAACACACATTGCAGGTGTTCGCTGACCACCATGGCCCAAGTAAAGCTCTATTCCACACTAAGCATCATTTCAGGTTCTGCGGCAGTGTTTCCGCTAAGGCTGTATGGCGCCCCATTGGCGCAGGAGTGGTGAAAATTGGCGCAAAGAGTTTCTGATATTTTTCTAGCTTTATTGAGCCAATTTTCAGCCACAGCTCATGATTTTGGCGCAAGCACATCTTAAACGTTGTCAAACTTGCTCGAATTGGCGCAAGCTTAATTCAAAACCTTAGTGGAAACACTGTTCTACCTTGATCAGCCCATATGCACTATCGCTGCTTGGATCAGCTCCCCGAGTTTTCTAAGGGTTTCAATGTACTATTGTTCCTACTGCATATGTACATCAAGACTCTTCAAAATGGAAATAAGAGGAAATAATCATACCTAATTCAGAGCCAGTGGTTATAGATACTGCCAGAAACACATGTATAGTTTATGCATGAAATTAAAATGCACAGGCCATCAGGTCAAGATTTGTTTTGAAAGCCATTTCCGTACAAATCCGGAGGTACAATAACTCTGACAGGCCATCAGGTCAAGATTTACAAAATCTGTCTAGCTATCGGACCTGTTTTGAAAGCCGTTTCCGTACAAATCCGGAGATACAATAACTCTGATCTATGAGCGACAACAAATTGAGATCGAGTAGAGTCTCTCCCTTTTAAATTCCTTGACTTTTACACATAAATCATATTGGGCCATCCACTCTTCCAAAGAATCCACATTTACGATTAATCCAAAATAAGGTACAGAATGAAACCGGAACTTTATTTTTTTTAAGAACTAGATCTTGATTATCTTTACATTATCAGTTTGTTTGAAGTCATAATTTCACTTGGTTGTGATGTTCATAGTGTCTCTCACAGCAATTTTTCACTCGTTCACTGTTCTTCTTGCTGACACTGGTTTTGAATCTCTTCTGCATACTGTTGTACTCTACACATATATTTGCAGTACATGAATTGTTTATTATCATTGTTTACACTCACACTGGTGATGCATACGTTAACTTAATTGAGATTACACTTCCAGGTTTGAAATAAAAATAAACATTGAGATGCCATGCCATATACAAGCGTCAAGATTTTTGTATATTGTTCAATGGTGATTCCCCATTTGATCAGTTGGGTAAATTGGAACCAAGGAGTGCTGGTTAAGTATACAATGTGCACATTTATTCAAGACAGAAGTGCCCCACATTAAAACTCACCGTAGCACCTGTTTTAGCTTGTCTCTCACTGCCTGCAAAGTCTACCAGGTTTAGTTTACCCACTCGTATATGATTCTCACCACCAGGACCCACCAATACGCTTTGCATATGATACTCACCATAGCACCTGTTTTAGCTTGTCTCTCACTTCCAGCCAAGTCTACCAGGTTTAGTTTACCCACTCGTATATGATTTTCACCACCAGGACCCACCCATACGCTTTGCATATGATACTCACCGTAGCACCTGTTTTAGCTTGTCTCTCACTGCCAGCCAAGTCTACCAGGTTTAGTTTACCCACTCGTATATGATTCTCACCATCAGGACCAACCTAAAAACAACGAACATATATGGATCACCATGAGTTTTGTACCTTCAAGCTTTTGTCAGGATTAGCCCTGACAAGAAGAAATGACAAGCTGCATCCACTCTTCCCATTCATCTATCTATGTCCATGCCTGGGCAGCGACTAAATGGTGGCTTGCTATGGGCACCACAGATTTGGAAAATGGGAGGTCAAGAGATCTGTTAGGATTAATATTTTACCACATTTTTACATATTCTATGAAATGGGGACAATGAGCAGTTTTTTATCTTTGGATGCACTGCCATCCAATCTTTAGAAACCATTGAAATGTTAGAAATCATATATAATTGGCTTGATTTGAGCCAGCAAATAGTCTTTTACTGTTGCCCTATCCAAACAAATTGGTAAATAAAACAAATATTGACTGCTCTTTCATTCTGGCAATAGTAAAAACTATTCGCATCGGGAAGTAGAACACATGTCCAACATCTCAGGATCAGTAATTTTCACCACTTTCCTCATACCATGTTATATTTGTATATTAATAACCTGCGTAATAGTGCGATCCAATCTAATAAGATTATTTCTACTTTTACACAAACTACTGCGCAGTCATTATCAGGTAACAATGACTTCTTATAATGTTAATCATATTATGCGATGATCATCATGCCTGGACTGATCAAAATTCTCTTATAGGGATAAGTAAACCTTAAGTAAGAAATACGTTTCTCGTTTATACGTAAATACGTATTTCTCGATAAAGTTATACATAAAAGGCATTAAAACGTCGAAAGAGCTGTTATTAATGACAATAATAACTTTGCACCATCTATTTTTCGGTCATTGTGTGAATTCGTCCGTGATTGTTTTGGACCTGGGTATTTTTTTCTTCGGGAACTGCGCTCCCTCAGAAAAATACCTCGGTCCAAAACAATCACCTCAGAATTCACACAATGACCTCAAAAAGATAATGCGCATTTATTATTGTCTAACTATTGCCCTCATGAGCAGTCAATATTTATATCAGATTACATTTTGATGAAGATTAAGGCAATTTTGTGCTCAAATTGAGATTCCTGTAACTATCACTGAAAACATGTTTTAACATAAAATATTAACATGCTTCATGAAATGTCAAAGCATATGCAACTGTTCAATGCATTATTGATCAGTGTAACAGGTTGCCCTACACGGGTGATGAGAATAACACTTGCTAAATATTTCCTCCATGAAATGTGCCTACAAAAAATAAGCATGTTTCTAGTACTCTCTTAATTCTCACACTTTCTCTCATTAAGTTACACTGTTTTTTTATCGTACACCTCTCAGTTCTGTCAGATACTAAAGTTTCACAAGGATATTTGCAATGTTTATTTGCAAGTAACTGGAACCCTTGTTTATTTCAAGTAACATTTCCTCGTATGTTGTCTTGATGCCTGCACTTGTTACGTTATAACAGAATGATACAAAAGTTTGAACTAGGAAAAAAAATTAAATGGTGCATTTTTTTCCAGACATACAGTTATGCAGTTCAAAAGTAATGTTTGTAACATAGTTGTTGATATGAACATTTTGAAGGTTTGAATTGTGCAATTATGATTTTCTTCACAAATTGCAAGATAATTCAGGACAGTTTTTCATTAAACAGCAAAATCTGCCCTACATGTAACTAGAAACATGTTTTTTTACCTTCCCTCTAGGCCATATATCTTACCTCACTACACTCTATTGTTATAATGAATATTGCATGACTCCTAGAGCTGTGTTCATTCATATTTGTAGCACTGTATAAAACAAAAACAAGATATCATAGTATTAGAAATGTTATGATAACGATATATCATTTACAAATGACATAAAATTTGCATTAAGGGAAGGTATTTAACAAATAGCTAGTAGCTGATACAAAAATACCGTATCTATAAATTTACAGTCCTACATTGCAAGCAACAGTCTATCTTACTGCCAACAGAGTATGTAACTTAATTAGATGGTGAGAGAAATAATAAAAAACGTTATAACGGCATCACAGTGGCATCTGTCTTCCTGTTATGCCATTACAGTACGGTACTGTGATCTGTGATAAGTTGCAGATGTGTCTGACATCCTAAGTGGCATAATTTGCCATAGTCATCCTCTTGGAACGGTCACACAATGGTACGCAGTCCAGACTGCACACTACACTGGTACCTCTATTCCAACTTGGCTCCGACCTACAATCTTCGCAAAAAGTTGTTGGAAAACTTTAGTGCACACAACTGCAAAACTAAATCAATAAGTCCATATAGCTGTTAACATTAGGCTACTTTTCCCTTCCTCGTTCCCCATCATTCAATGTTGTGACACCGAAATCACGCGGATTTCCAATGCCGCAACATTGAACGGGGGAGCAGGGATACACTTACGCTTAAAATAAACACGGGTGTTCCAAGACTTTTTGCGAGGATTGTAGGCACGCCAATATTACAGCGATTACATTGCAAAGAGTTTAAAACTTTGGCACGTTAAAATGCAAAATGTTGGACGTACAATAACTCACCCTCCAAAATGCAAGATGGCTGCAAGCCCATGCAGTCACAATGAGTAGTGATTCTCCCTTTTTATTTCTTTGATTGCAACTTACCCAACTGATCTATTGGTATTACCAACCGTCATTACATGCTCTATCTCCTTGACACTTTTGGTTACAAATGATGAAAGATCCTGAAATAAAAAAAATTGAAAATAGTAATTGTTATAAACTCTTTATATCAAGTCAAAGATAGCAATCAACCATGCTTGTCAAGTCTTAAATGAAAGCTTTTGAAAGAGTTGTTAGCATTTATAATGAGTGAAAATTGAAATGTAACTTGTAAGAGCGATTTAACCATTTTAAAGGATCATGGCTGAGATATTTTTACTCTCCTCATCAGCAAATCCCAGAAGCTAAAGCGCTAGATATACTTTTCGTCATTTTTGTAGTTTGTAGACATTTTCATTCAGAATTTTTCTCATGGTGATTGGTTTTTAAGAATGGTGTAAACTTTCATTCTGAATGAAAATTTTCCCACATACAATTTCATCATTGTGTAAATCATAACTATCATTGCAAGAAGAGGTTAGCTTGCGATGAATAGATCTTGGCCGTAGAATCAATATCAAACATTATACTACCCATCATTAAGCACTTGAAAATGTGCAATGGGGTGAAAAATAGGTTTCCATTTAATACATTCTTCATATTGAGAAAATTTAGAATGGAAATTCTCATTAAGAATTAACAGTTTACTCCATTCTTAAAAAACAATCACCATGAGAACATTCTGAATGAAAATGACTACAAAAATCCTAAGTATATCTAGCGCTTAATTCAAGCTATTATCATGATTATGGAACAACATTGATGTAATTAGCATTTCACCAAACTCTGATTACTTATAATTGGCAATTATACTAAATGCGCAAATAGTATCTGTTAGAGATGTACACCTAGATATGATAAACATATCTAGAGTAAAAGACTGAAATGAACAGATATCCCTGAATGAATCTAACAAAATTACAAATATAAAATTCATTCACTTAATAAGGTTTGCAAAAAAATAGTATGTTTATCATACAAAATATAAAATTATAGTGCATTTAACATAAAAGTTAATCCTAAATTCAACAATTTTTGCCCTCAAAATATAATAACTATGGATTCATAATTTACTTAAGACACGAGTGAAATTGTACAACAATAATGCACCGCATGGTGAAGTTGGAGTTGTCCGCACTCACGAGGCTCATTTTCATTTTTCATTTCATTTATTTGTTTCATCTCATCATACACAAGAAAATACATAAAGTATGTAAGTAATTATAAAAATACAATGTGTAATTTTGTATATAGAATACATTTGAGAATAATATAATACAAGATGATTCATACGAGTGTATGAGAGACGTGGATGCCTCCGAAAACGCAATTTAGTTTTACCTTTTCTTTAAAATGAGACTTGCCATACACGCGTGATTATGTTCTGCGTACACGTACATGGATTTGATCAAAGCATTACGCGATACACAGAATGCATCTAATAATATTAATGAATGCGCAAAAGTAAGAAACTATCCAATTAGGTCAACGATTTTCAACACGTATTTAATGCAGAGTGTATGAATTTAATTTAATCCATCTCTGAATGACACGATGAATTTTCCTTTAATTACATTTTTTGATAATGATACAACATTGTTAAATATCATTTTCAAATCCCATTGTAACCTTGGAGTAAATTGGATTCTATATCAAATTAATTACATCCCAAAACATACTGATACTTTTCAACTCTGTGTACAATGAACTAACTCATCATGCTATTATTAAACAAAATTAGATGGTTCAAAAGTGTATTGGCGTAAGTAATAATTATGACACATACAGCCTAGCGGTACAAGTCACTTCGACTCCTAATCCTAAGTAATCAAACCTCAAAAATCCCATTCAAGAAAATAAAATTGCCTGAGTCAAAATATGGCAGGGCATACAACAACGGTCCGACAGCCTGCCATAGTGAATGTCGGATCGGGATGCATGACGTCCCGAGATCAAATCCAAAGGGAACCACTCATTTTACATACTTATGAATATTTCGAATCAATATTATAGAATAATCATCTGGCATTGAGGGTCTTAGGTTCAAATCTGCTTATGTTGGAGAAAAATTAGGCCACAGAATTCAGTGGCTGGCTGCAGCCCAAGTTTAATTGTTATACATATATTTTACGTTTTAAAATTATCTAGAGATGCATAATCAAGCAAAGTGTGACCAGCTATAAAAATCGAAGCTGCGACAAAGCCGCACAATCGTGTGACCTTATTTTGTTCCAGCATCTTAGTTTTGTGAAAAGCGATATTGAGTTGTCTTTATCACAATAGTGCGACTGGCTCATAAGTCACAACCAAACACGGCAGTGCAATTCCTTTGTATTCTTATATTGTAACATTTAAACCAGTTTACATTAATCAACTTCATCTCTCTTTCACAACCTGCATGGCTGATCATCCACAAACTAGTAACATAGTTTATAGCAAATTCTTCACTGTTACATATGTCACGACATGCTCTAAACTCGCTTTACAAAAGCTCAATAGTATTACAGTTCCCTGAACCATGCTATTAAATGTTTTCAAACATGAATGTTTTAGAACAATATAAAATCAACCAATAAACATTATTTTTCTGATATCTAGATGAAATCTGCATGGAATAGACAAGGATCATAATACAATGTAGGCCCTAAATACAAAGGATTTATGGTGCACATTATACAACCATGACTTAATAATTTGACGCAGCCTCAGTAGACTTGTACAGGTGGTCGCTAACCAGTAATTCCGCTACGGCCGTATGGTGCGCCATTGGCGCAGAAGCGGTGAAAATTGGTGAATCAAGTTTCTGAAAATTTGTGAGAAAGATATGTTTCTAGCTTTGTTGGCCAATTTTCAGCCACAGCTAGTGATTTTGGCTTAAGCATCTTTTCAACTTTGCTAAAATTGCTCGAACTGGCGCAAGTTAAAAACCTTAGCGGAAACACTGTCGCTGACCATAGTGGCCCTTCTTAGCATCTTTCAGGTCTAGTGTCAACCTCCCTGACCCTCAGTAAGTCAATTAGCAGTTCATCCCTTAGTCGAGGGAAATTCAAGCACACTCAACTATGGCACTGACGTCCCTGCGAATGGGATTTGAACTCAGAACCTCTTAACATTCAACATTAGCACACTTTGGCAGAAAAACCCAAGTAAAATCGGAAACCCTGTCTAATGTTGTTAAATATTACAGGTTTTGTTTTGTTGACTATAGCAAATTCATACACATTGAAATCCTCAATCTAATAGGGGTGTTGCTAACTTTCGCACATTTATTAATCTCATCAAGTTACACTCTGCGTATTTTATGTATGCGTACACGTAACATGCTCACATGTGTATGATAAGTTTCATTTTAATGGAAAGTAAAACTAATGGAACGATGGATGTTTTTAATTTCTATGCCATATAAAAAAACAAGAAAAAAATAATTATGCTATTTAGGCCTAGTTACTTTAATTATATTTTAATTATTATCGTGTCATGTATGAATTAGATTAATAACTGATCTTTACTTCAAGCTCATAATGCACCTTGTGCTAAAGTCATAGCTTCGCCTCGTGAGAGTGGACAACTCCCAACTTCAGCACGCAGTGCATTATTTTTGTGCAATTTCACTGGCGTCAAGTAATATGCAGTTATTATTCATTCTATAATTGGTATAGGATCAAATGTAAAAGAAAGACATTGTCAATGAATAGTGAATTAGAGGGAAAGCACTTATTTATCAAACATACTAAGTCGAGTCACCAAACACATTTCTCACTTCACCTAGTAATACATCCCTTAAACAAGAACTCAGCAGTATATCTTGAAAGAGCACTGAAATACAGAGCTCATTTACCTAACTCTGTCTTCAGTTAGTCTTCTAACATGAACACAGACTGTATGGCAACCTAAATGGCATTTCATACTTTATAGTCCCTAACATCCCATGAATATGAATGAGCTTATCGGTTACACAAATGTTAGTCACAGCATTAAGTATTCTAAATACCATGTTTAGAACCTTAACCAATTTATCAAAAAATAAATTCCTTATTTGGTATATTCTAAGCACAATAATCTAATTCCAGGGAATTATTTAGCTGAATTGTCAATACCGTTACCATGTGCATGGTGCTATACTCTACTACATCCTTGTTGATATTTATTTATTTATGTACTACAGGGATGGTTATGGCTTTTTGTAATTTTGCCTGAAAATGTGAATTTCCCAATACTTTTGTACAGTGAAGATCCAAGCATTTTTGCCTGAATTCAGGCAAAAACCTGAAGATAATCATGCCTGGTACTAGGTTTACACTGTTTTATCATCCTGATTTGGATAAATTATTTAGCAAAGGGGACAACAGCTTAACAGGATTTACAAACCACAAGGGATTTAGAGCAATGGTTCTCAACTAGTTCTTTATTAATTACAATGCGACACAAAAATTTGAAAATTGCAGGTTATGTGCCCATTTTCATGTTTTCTTTTCTTTTTTTTTTTGGAGACAGTCAAAGTGCCAATCAGTACTTAGATTCAGATTCAGATTCTTTTATTTCCATAAAATACATCAAAATAACATAGAAACGGAACATAATTATGGAGGACAGGACCGGAAGGCCAATAAGGCCTGTTAAATGTCCTTCCCTAGAATACAACAAAAGGTAACTTATCAAATTTGCGTGTGCACCTCTAGTTGAGAAGATCTGAATTAGAGTCAAGTTTCTTGCCCAAGAAAACAATTAGCAGGTCCAACCTGGGCTTGATTCATCGTCTCTGTATTACGAGTCAAGTATGACTTAAATCAGTTGATAAATATATTAGTTTTCTAGGGAAATTTATTTGAAATACCTGTTACAATCGCAATATTGAAAATTTAAAGAAATAATGACAGTGTGGAAATTAAGGAAAAATATCTGGTAATTCTGCGAATTACCATGTCCAAAAAATTGGTAATCCGCAAGTATTTTTGGTAGGCCGTAATTTGTAGCCAAATAAGTAAATTTAAAACTCAAAAGGATTCTCAATTTTTAAATGATTTCGATTAGGCATAGTAAGTAAAGGCTACCGCAAACAACAATATTAAATGACTACTACTGCAACTATAAATCAATAGTCCATGCCTTAGTGAGAAAAGTTTCAAGTCCCTAATAATCTTTGAGCATTTGGGCTAGATATCCCGCGGATTACCAGCTATGAAGTTCTGGTAATCCGCACAAAATTTTGGTCTTCAGATCATACCCGGATTACCAACTAATTTGCACACTGTAATGATTACCAATATAATGTTTTACTTTATTGAACTGTGACTATGATTGCTGTGTTAGCTTGTCTACCACAAACCTGCATGGACCTGATCTTGACACAGATTCAGTTTGGTACATCTTTCACTTATTATAGAAATATTCCATGAATATTCTTATATTTCTCACACAATGAGCTGAGGATCATACTTTGCTATATAATACCAGCACAATGTGCAAATGATCTACAGAAAATTGTCATAATGGCTTCATTACTTAGGATTTTGCCTCTACTGTATAATTTACAAATACCCTTTAGTGCAATTTAGTGCAATGAGGTAATAACTACAAAAAATATTAGGCTATCTTATAAGATTTGCTTCAGGGACATATCATTTGGGGTTTTTTATTGGCACAATACTGTGCCTGTGATCAAATCTGATAGTTTTGTTGCAGATAACATTTACAGAGTTTTGTTCCTGATAAATGTATTGAGTGTCTGCGAGGGATAGAGCTTTTTTCACACACACAGTTATAACAGTTCAACTTCTTAATTTTTGTTGCTAAAGTAGGCTATCTAATAGACTTGCTTGATCATGATCAGTGGGGTTTATATCCTTCTTAATTGTACACTGGTGCAGACATGCCTGTAGTCAAATTTGATTGCCTAAGTTAGATATTGTCTGTAGAGTTTTGCTCCACATGAATTTATCATATCTGTAAGAGATAGATTTGTATTTCACTAGGCTTTTACAGCTGTCCCAACTTTTATAGTTTTTGCTAAATTAGACTATCTAATAGAGTTTCTCTAGTAATGATCAATGGGGTTTATATTAATTGTAAACTGGCGCAGACACAGTGCCTCTAATCTGATTGCTTTAGTTTGACATTATTTGTAGAGTTTTCTTTCAGATGAATTTATTAATGTCTGCTAAAGATAGATTTGAATTTCACATAGCTTTTTTTAGAGAAAAGCCTCATAACCTGGATCAACATGCAAAACGAAATTCTAGTCTTACAAGTGTAGAGCTTTGCTCCACATGAATTTATCAATTTACGAGGGGTATCAAAAAGTTTTAAACTTTACCCAGAAGGGATTTAGTAATATCAATGAAATTTTGTCAGAATAGTCACTTGTCTTTATGTACATTATGGTGCAGAAATTGTCTCATAAGTAGTTTTACTTTCTTTACAAGTGGTGATTGATATCATCTACCTACCCGTTTAAAACATAAGCTGCATGGAGGAAATTGACACATGCGTTATTAAGTCCCTGCATTTGAAGGGTTACAGGGCCCAGTAAATCTTATTGCCACCACCAAAGTTTAGTTGTTTGATACCATAGTAATGGGTAGTGTTTCCTGTATCCATTGATACCAAAATAATTGAAATGTTGATTTTCATTGAAATATAAAATCTGATTTTTTCAATAAAGAGGACCCCTACAATAACGACCTACAGACAGTCAGTTAGAAGTGGGAGAAATGTGTTACTTAGCACATTGACTATGTAAAGATGCCTTAAGTATCTCATAATGAAATTTTGTTCCTGGTACCATTTCCTCCGGGTAAAGTTTAAAACTTTTTGATACCCCCTCGTGTCGCAGGTGTCTACTGCACATGGAAAGTATATCACTTATCTAAACCTGTAGCCAGCTGAGAGACATAAGACATAAGACATAAGAATTTATTTCTTCCACATATGCAAAATTACAGTAACAACAAATCAAAAATAGTACAATCAACTGTATCAAACATTGTGGAGGAGGACTGGGAAATAA
>JXSR01S010370.1:16859-39849 GCA_000969725.1 Ophiothrix spiculata
ACATTTATGATCCATTTTTCACCCTCAAGGTCACCTCTATCAAAACTGAGTTTTTTAGCTTATAAGAATCGTCAACTGGTATATGTTACGATCCCAAAACCATTCTTTCATATGTGCTTGCATTTTTGAGAAAAGTGAGAAAATGTGTCATTTTCTAATTATTGCCGGGGCCCCGACAGTAGTTACAACAGAGTAGCCTATGGGGATTTTCGAAATGCTAAAAAGCTTGAAAATTGGAAACGAATGGTCGGAATCAAGTGAAATTTTCAGTTTATATTTAAAATGTACTCTTCTTATTATTTAGCTAGAAAACAGGCCAGGTTTTTGTCACATCAAAATCATGAATTGCACCTTTAAGGTGAATTAATTTTTTTCACTGACCTTCTACAACCAATAAACATTTCATTAATCTGTTTGTCAAAGCAGTGAGAGATTTCTTTGAGAGAAGCAAATTGACAAATAAATATTTGATGGTCATTACCAAAGACAAATAATAAAGACATTTATATAGAGGGGAGCGTGGCCGAGCGGTTAGAGCACGGGTCTCGTAATACAGAGGCCCCGGGCCGGGCGGTTTTCGTCTCCTTGTTTCCTTGGGCAAGAAACTTTACTCTACTTGCTCCGTGGTCGGACAGTCACGTAAAGCTGTGGGTCCCCTGTGCGAATGCTCCTTCATGGGGCGCTGCAACAGTGTATACCTGGTGAGTCTATATAAACTTCAAAAGAAGGTCTACAACTCTGACAACAACTATAGTTAAAACCAGTCTCTCATTTTATACCAACTGCCAGCTTTATCCTTATCTATTTATTACTGATGTTAAATTTAATCGGATATATACTGCTTTAACGTCGTCAATATTTTGATATGATGTGTTACATCTAACATCTTCCTTAATCTTCTTTCTTTTGAAAAAAGAAAACGTCATACCACTGTAGGGATTACAGTAAATTCACAAGGATGGGCATTATGCATGACTCAGGTATTCAAAGCACCCCACATGTATCTATACTTTATAGTTGCACAAAGTTTAAATATTCCACACCATGCTTATTCTTGTCCCCCGGGGACTGCTTCCTGTGATAACTAACCCATACAGGAGTTTTTGAATTTTATCAAAATCGATGAGATACTCTCTGAGGCAAAGTCTGACAGGATAAGTGAATTTACTATGCTAATATTATGTAAATTTGAGTACATCTGTTATTCTGAATCAGGCTACAAGCCAAATTGTATTGTAACAGTGAAGATTTCTTACCTATATAAACCATGAAATACATCGCTATATTTGACTAATTTCTGAAAGATAAGTCTAAAAGCTCATCCAAATGTGATTACAAATCTACACTACAAAAATATACTATCTTCAACCAACTTTTCAAACACCTTTTGGGACAGACCTAATAGGAAAGCACTACTGGATTTGCTGCCCTGGTCAAGATATCTCTGAAGATAATTGTGCAATTGTCCAAAGGATACTCCCCTGAGCCTATGTATATGAGCATTGAAGACTTCATTAAAGTGGCCAGCAGAATTACCTTTGAGGGTTAACCGTTTTTGCCGGTCATTTACCTTTGGGAGTAGGTATGCTGTGGCAGGTTTGTAAGAGTAATCTTGAAAAAAGGGATGAATTCCCCCAAGACTAGCCACTGTTCAGATTCTCTCTTGCTATTAGTTACTACAATGTGTATATCACTCTCTCAAATCAATTGATCAATCAATGATACACAGTACTTGCATGACATGCATACCCATTAAAAAGCAGTCTATTCGTACAGGGGACCAACGGCTTTATGTGACTTCCGAATAAAGGAGCAAGTAGAGTAAAGTTTCTTGCCCAAGGAAACAAGGAGACGAAAACCGCCCGGCCCGGGGCTCGAACCCACGACCTCTGTAATACGAGACCCATGTTCTAACCGCTCGGCCATAAATGATCAAGCAGTGTTTAAAACGTTTAGCTTGGGCAAGGCAATTTTGTCTAATTTTAAAATAAAAGATCTTTTTAGGGCATCAAGACCATTTGCATCCAAGGCCAATAAATTGTTCTCAGGTTATTTTTCAATCCTGAATTCATATAGTCTGAATATAGAGGTTGTTACTTTGAATCATCTCTACAAATCAGGCATGAGAATGATTTTTCATTAAAATATCTGAATTTGGTAAAATTCAAGCAAAAAACCTCTAAAGTGGTTAAATCAAGCTCCAAATTATCTGAATTTAGATGATTTTGGATGACAAAATATCTGAAATCAGATAATTATCTGAAGATTCTCATGCCTGACAAATGATTGATATTCAAGGAAAAACAAGTAAAAAACAGGATATAGTTCAATTTATCAGGGCTCCTGAGAAAATGCCATCAAGGTATACTTTACATTTAAAAGATATATGACCTGAAAGTGGAATACTTATGAGTTAATACTGGCATCTTTTAAGTGCAATTAATATGTAAATTGGTGCTTCGTAAATTTAAAAGAGAAAAGTATATCTCTCATCACACACACTAGCAGATATACTTAGTATATAGTACCTCAGTTTCACTTTTTAATAGCTACATGAGTTTTTTTATTAAACTGTGGATTAAAATCAACATATTAGGATGCAGTTTTATAAATAAGTTTCAAAATCGTACCTGATAAATGAATACCAAGCTCACCATGCAGGCACAAAGGAATACCTTATTGTCTGCAATAATGCCGTCACTTTTAAATGCCCCCTTATGATTTTCCAAACAAAATGTAAAAACATTAAACTTAAAAGTGTTTTCAAAAGTTGGTTTTTTCTGTTTTTTGTAGTGTTTTTGTTTAAGCGCTTAGAGGTTTTTGTAGATTTTGCGCTATATAAATGCGATATATTATCATTATTATTAAAAGTGTTTTTACATTTACACCCTTGCTTTTGTTTGCAGATCATTTAAAAAATAGTTAATTTCACTAATGTTTAGCGATGATCACTAACCCTGTTTTGATCACTAACTCCAAAAATGATCTCTAAATTGCAAAAATACTCGCTATTTAGCAATCAATTTTTGGAGTTAACGATCCAAACATGATTAGCAACCATTTATAAACATTAATTAAATCGGCTCCTGGCCATTATAATTATAAGGCAAAAAAAATGAATTGTTTGGTTGTCCTCCACAACTTTTTTGAGCAAGTGCAGGTGAGTGGATTTTTTTTTCCAAATGTAAGTCAAAGCTACACCAAATAATGGCCTAGAGATGCAAATAAGTCTACTGTACCACAAAATAACTTCGTACAAGTTTAAAAACAGTATTAAAATGAAAACAAAATGAAAACAACAACTTAAACAAATATTTTCAAAAAAAAAAATATTCTCAAAGAAACAAAAAATATTTTTTGAAATCTAAAAATTTGTACAGTAAAAACTTCTTTCCAGTTTCGAAAAATAGGGGCGGGCGGTGGAGGACAACCAAACAACTTTTTTAGGCCTAACATTGTTGCTACAGGTGTAATCCATAGCAGCAGCCATATTGGGAGGATAAACATGATGAAAATGTTGGAATTTTTGATAGATTTTGTACCAATTTACTGTTAAGTCTTTCTGTAATACTTATTCCATTCATGATTGGACTAGACAGAAGTGTGTCATTTTAAATAGTATAAAAACAGATTATTTTCACTGGCAGGGCTAGAAGTTCGGTGAGAATCCAAGACATAATTCTTGCAATGATTCTTGTAGAATCCACATATAAGAATCAATTTCTCACACTGAATCATGTAGTTATTGTAACCATTTCAGTCAATTTTGATTCTTGCAGAACAAACTAAATTCTACCCTGATTTTGTAACAAAATATTAATTTCAGACTGGTGTTTAGAAGTCCTCTACAGTGCAATATGATTTCTAGCAAGCAACAGATATTGCTTGATTAATTTTCTGGTGTAATCTTTGAAGCATCAGCCTTGATTCTTAACCCAATGTGACAGTCAACATCACATCCTACACAAGCCTTAAGCTACAACACTGATATACCAAGTAGTCACAGTATATGCTTCACCAAATTGCCTTTCCTGTCCATAAAGTGACAACCGTTTGCCCAAAGACCACTGGCGCCTTCACATTTTGCATCATTTGATGATATGTCTGATTGGGTTTGAGAGGTCATAAGCCTTTGGCATCATTAAAGTGCAGTAAAGTCATTAAGCTTTACAAGCCCAATGCTCTAAATTTGATGTTGCAATTATATAAAATATATCTAATGGTTAGGTTTCCGGATTCAAAATTTCATCAATAAGTAAACTCAAAAATGATATATGCACTAACATGTTTCTCTTTTTAAAATGCATATTTGACAACAACAAAAAAGAGTACTTCAGAGTATTTTTACATGGGTCTCAGGGGTAGAATTTCGCGAAGCATGGCGTGAGTCCAAGTGGACTCTCGCTGACGAAATTTGCGCAAGTCCATGGACTCACCCAAAATGACTCGCGTAGCAGAATTTTGCGAGAGTCCAAAATTTTACCAATTCCTCAGCATACATGTAGGTCAGGTGTTGTATCATTATGATGTATCATGGTAATAGATTGTATATAGTATTTTCAGTTTGCTGGTAAACAAATAGTACTGTCAATATACATGTTATACCACAATGAATAGTATATTCATCAGGTTGAATTTATTTTTTATGAACTTGCAGAAGTGAGAAATTTTTTTATGCGATGTCCCATGTTGACCATACTGTGTAATGAAAATAGGGTATGCCCTCTGAAGTAAAAAGCATGTAAAGCAGATTATTTTTATTTTTTACCCTCTCGGAAACCCAATCACTTTTGTTTATTGATGCTACTTTTCGGACATTTTTGTAAGCATGGCAAGTGAGTAAGCTTACACAGACCTGTCAAATTTGGCCACCTCTGACCAAAGCTCAAGATCTCAGCACTTCTAAAACTACTAATGAACATTATTTCAATCAAAATTACCTCCACTGTTTGTTTAGATGTGTTAAAATGTCGGAAGTGATCCAAGAAGTAGAAAATATTTGTGCCAAAGAAAGCGAACGATCAGTTTGTTTTGATTTTCACAGCAGATTTTCGGCCCTCAAAAACGTGAATTTCTCAAGATTGTGAGCAAATTCTGAGCTAAGAAACACTCCAAATTGTCAGAATACATACCTCTAATGTAATCTAATTAAGTGGAATTATATATATAAAAAAAGAAAAATATATTTACTTTTCAAGCGAGTACACCGCATGTATACTTAGGTAAATGGTGCGCACAGAGCTAGCAATAACCTCAAATTCTATTGGCTGAAAAATCGTGTTGTGACTGTGTAGAACCAATCACGATATTTGTCACTGATTAATCAACTAATGATTGTAAATCAGCTGTTTGTGTTTACGCTATGTGGAATTTCTTGCGTTATGCCAGTTGGTTCAAGCTTTGGTATGATTTTTTAGCGCGAGTCCATGTGGACTCGCGCTGTAGTAATTTGGCGCGAGTCTCTACGCGAGTCGACTCGCGGACTCGCCCCGAAATTCTAGCCCTGGGTCTTTAGATTGCATCTATTTAAAAATGTTATTAACCCTAACCCCACTGAATCACACAATATCCCATTCCACAAAAGTTATGAAATTCGACAGACCCGAGTTAGCTATGATCACGAAATCACTGCCATGGCAGTGCCTGCTCAGTGGCTTGACATAGTGATAACTGGACTGGGAAATGGGAGGTTGTGGGTTCGAATCCAGGTGAAAATCCGCCATTTTTGACTTGTAGATTTCCGAGAAGATAATTTTTAAACAAATAAGTGGTCAAAAGTGTTAGGGTTAAAGGGGCAATTCATGATCCACTTTTCACCCTCATGGTCACCTCTATCAAAACCAAGTTTTTTAGCTTGTAAGAATCATCAACTGGTATATGTTACGATCCCCAAACCATTATTTCATATGTGCTTGCACTTTCGAGAAAAGTGAGAAAATGTGTAATTTTCTAATTATTGTCGGGGCCCCGACAGTAATTACAGGGGGGATTTTCAAAATGCTGAAAAGCCTGTAACTTGGAAACGAATGGTCGGAATCAAGTGAAATTTTCAGTATATATTTATGATGTGCTCTTCTTCTTATTTAGCTAGAAAACAGGCGAGGTTTTTGTCATAACAAAATCATGAATTGCACCTTTAATATTCTCAACAAAAAATGTAGTATGACATGTTATGTGTTATTCCCTCCTCTCTAAGAAAACAAGAAAGGGAAACAAATAATGTTTGTAAGATGGACTTTGTGTAATGCAGAATTATAAGTTGCTTTTTGTTTGGTCAACATTTGACTCGCTGTGTTAGGGTTAAACAGCAATGTGAATACGTATGCACACAAGTAGGTTAGTCAAAGTATTTTTGTCTTTGGTTCTGTATCAACATCAACATTTTATTTTTAAAATTCAAAATTTAGTAGTTTGGATTAAGAATGCTATTTTCATCAAAAGCACCAATGTCATTTGAGAGCAATTACTGCAAAGAGTATCTCTGCAGACAACTCAGTAATACTGTAAAGTGACTAATTTTCGCTAGGGATTTCATTTTACTAATTTTGCTAGATTGCAAATTCGCTAAATTAAATCCCTCACTAAAATTTTATTTACCATTGAGACTAATGCAAAATGTTCTAAATTAGTGAAGTAAAATCTCAGCAAAATTGCTGATAAATTAAAATACTAAATTCTGTCTTCCCCAATTTAAATCACTTTACAGTACATTGAAGACATAAATTGCCTCACAGAGGTGTTATTTTGTGGAAATAAATGGGCCAATTGGCTTCAGTTCCATCTAGTGTCTTTGCCCTCATAATCATAAAATACTGTTGGTATCTAGCTTCATTAGAAATCAATATCTCATTGATGTCTGAACAAACTGGCTATCATCAGTAGACAAAAGTACATCAATGAAACAAAGTCTAATTAAACGGATGACAACATTAATTACACGATGCGCTGGTGATGATGTACACATTAATTATGAATGAGAGGATAGGTCGTAGCTGTATACATGTCTTTTGATTTAGTATTATAAATGCTGATGACGGACAATTAACAATGTTGTTGAAATTGAGACTTGGAAGATATAACTATAAACCATTAGCTAATCTTCAGGTCAGTCTTAATGGCATTTAGCTACTTTACTGCTCAATTTTTAGAGCAATCTATGGCTGTATCCTATGTGTAGACTGCACCTGCATTCAATAGACGATGTGTGAACTTCTCAGTTTAAATTTGAAGTCAGCTAAATTTGTAGCCAAGGCGACTAAAAAAATCAAGGCTTGTTTTATACTCAGGTAGGATTGGTTGGTCAGTCTGAATTATCCTTTTTTTTTTTTCGAATAATCTATTCTTACCAAAATGACTTTACAAATTGTAAACATCTGTAAAATTGTGTTTTCTACTCACATTTTTGACTAATTTTTCAGTGCTAATGAGGTTGACAAAAAACATAATTCTTGATTAATTAGCAGGCCCATAAATCAAGGTTGAATTTCATTGTCATGTAACGTTATGAAATGCTTTGTCCTTACCTTGACATATACGCCAGTATCTGGCCTTTCCTTGAGTTCTAGTCTCTTGCTTTGGTCCTTTGCTAATAAATCTCGGATGTCTTCCTATAATATACATACAAAATAGAAAGAGAATATGTTGGGATTTAAGGCATTTATAAAAAAAAACATGTTTTTCTATACAGAATAGTTATACAGGCAAATAGAACTGCAAAAAAAATGTAATAATTTACTGTATGAGTGGTTTATCGTGCTAAATTTATTTTTATGCTTTTCGCGCTCAACTCATCTAATGCAAAAAAATAAATATGTTGGGATTTAAGGCATTTATAAAAAAAAACATGTTTTTCTATACAGAATAGTTATACAGGCAAATAGAACTGCAAAATAAATGTAATAATTTACTGTATGGATGGTATTTATCGTGCTAAATTTATTTTTATGCTTTTCGCACTTAACTCATCTAATGCAAAAAAATAAATGTACTGCAAAAATGGTCTTTGAAAATACTGCCGCACGTTAAAAAATTCACAAGCGCAAAAACTAAAATGGCCAAAATGATTTGCCATGCACAAAAATATTGGCATTTACATCATTGTACTTTCTTAATTTTAAAAACAAAGTTTAATGTATTTGGTGATAAAATACACAATCGCGATAAACTGTGTTTTGTGACCTAATAACAGGGGTGTGATACAAATGCCAAAAACAGGCTGAAAATGAAAGAAAAAGCTCAAATTAGGGCTCTTTTGAAGACATTAAAAAAGCTGAAATCAGCTTAAAAGCTGAACTCTCACACCCCTGTAATAAACAATAGATCAACATAAAAACAGCAATCTTTCAAAATCTCCATTTATAAAAAGTTACATAATTTCTGCTTGAGTTTGATAGACACATCTCTAATCCATTTTTCTTCCCTAATGCACTACAGAGGAGACACATTTCTCACAAGGCAAGACATGTAACATACAAACAAGATTGACTCCCATCATCAATTTAGCAGCCTCCATCATTTCAAGTCCTATCAGGAAGGAGCTGAATTATATTCTTGGATTTTAAACAGAACATTCAACCTAAATCTTATGAACAACCCTGATGAATCTATTCAAAAAAGAAAAGATTGAGTATATCATTTTGCTAATCTGTCAATCTTAAATATATTTCAGTACGGTATAGAGTACAATTCAATAAGACCAATGAATACAAAAACACATGAATTATTTTGAGATTGACTAACAAAGTGTATGGAATAGTTGAACGTACTCTACATCTTATTCAATTTGAATTGCCTTGTAATATTTATTGGCATTTAATAGCTTCCACATGTGTCTGGTAGAATGGCGGGTATATGGAAAAAGACAGAAATTGGGCTGAGGTATTCATAAACATCATTTTTAAGTATAGCATTATGTTATATGATAATTTTAAATGTGCAATTTTGATGGGGTTTTTTATATGATGTAAAATTTCTTGTAATTTGGCCATGAGCCACTATCAGAAATAAAATATAATGAATCTGAATCTGAAACAGATCTAGAAATAAAGTAGGCCTATGTAATTAAAGAGCCAAATTACAGTGGTTGGTGGGTGGATTTGGCCCAAAGGCCACCATTTGCCAGGGCATGCCTGAATATCTGATATGAGACAAAAATGGTACAGTAAAAATAGTTCCCAGGTGAATGCAATCAGTAGTAAAAGTTTATCAAGCATCATTAATTGCATATGGCTCTATTTCATTTATTTACAGGAGCATTGTATTGAAGCAAGAATCTATGATTGAAGCCCTTAACAGATATTTCATTCGTTGATCATGAACTGGCCTGCAAGTACATGCGTAGGGGTAACTTTAAGGTGTTTGGTCCACGCGCAGTCCACGCGTACCAATACGCGCTAGTTTCCAAGTAGGTAAGTGCCGCAATACGCATGGGCATATTCTCTGAGTAGTGTTTTGAAGCTAAAAATTGCCATATTTTAACATTTTTCTTGAAAACTAAGTCAGTGACCCCCAATTTTTATTTGAAAGAACATACTTGTGCGCAACTTTTGTGAAAAAAATAACAAAAATGCTCGGGCAGATTTTTTGAATCAACACTAAATAATTTCACTTTTGCCAAATTTCCCATAGACCTCTGTACTAATTTACCCCCTAAAACCTCCAAAAATGCTGTTTTTAAACCGACTCTCATGCAAAAACGAGTCCAGTGACCCCCAATTTTTGTTTTAAAAATCGGTTCTACATCGATAAAATATCATTCATGTTGATTTTTACTAAAATTCTACGGACGGATCTCTCATGGACCAAACACCTTAATAGAATTGTCAAGATTTATCATCAGATTTAACTGGGACATGTATGGGTAGCTTTAATAGAATGCAATATTGCAAAGCCAAAATACACAATATTGCATCAGACAAATACATAGTGGATTACATCCTAAATTGCTAAGTGCTAACAAATGCTATATGTTGTCTCTACCTCATTTTCATGATCTCAAAATAAATGTGGGCAAATTTGATTACTTTAAAGGGGTTGAAATTAGTAAACAAAATGTTTGTTCATGTCAAATCTTGTGTAAACCTGGACATTTTTCTTTTCTATTCCCCCCCCCTTTTTTTTTTTTTTTTTTTTTTTTTTGGTGGGAGTGTGGAAGGGGTGACAGAGGAAGAAAATGCCCTTAGCTTTTGAGTCCTTAAAACGCTGTTGTAAGTGTTGTGAAAATCATCAAAAGATTCATCCATTTTAAATGTGAATGAACATCTTGGTTTATAAACATCAAGCACATTGTCATAAGATCACCTTATGACATAAATGACCCCATCATAATGCATGTCTAGTCTGTGTATTATGCTTGACACCCATCTGTACATTTCAATCATCCCATTTATATATCACGCATCATCTAGTCCGATCTATAGGACCTTTGTTTTTTCGGTGATACTATCCGCAATATAAATGCACCATCACATTATAATCCATCCACTGACTACTAGAGAACCCTGAGTTCTACAATCAGGGAAAAAAGTCTTGGCACAATTATCTGTACATGTCATTGATTTTGCACGCTTTCCCCGTTCCCCACTCAATGTTGATCCGAAGACAAGGAGCATCTTTACATCCAACATTGAAACAGGTGTGAGGAAGGGGATGGTCAGAAGAGAAGAGTTCTTAAATGTCTTCAACTTCATCCATCTCTTACTGTAATTTCTAGCGTTTTAAACGGATGAATGCACCTGAAAAGACTGTAGTGTTCCAACGACTTTTTTCCCTGATTGTAGATAGCCCACTGATCTTACCTCGAAAAAAGGGGTAGGTAAAGAAAGTGGCTTTCTACATCACTGGACTTGGTAGTTATATATCCCTCATATTGGTTTTTGTCACATGAAAAACAAGGGTTCTATCAATCGAACTAGCATCATCTTTACTTGTATATAAAATGAGATGCTACGATTCCCTGTAATATCTAGCTGAAAGGTCCTGCATCCTGGTTGATTAATGACCATCTTAACACTTTATCTCGCACCACTGATGATCATCCATGGATACATATGATGATGAAATCATACATTATCTAACTCATCTTTTATGTTGTATACCCAATAACAATATTTATGGTCATACATGGTATTTGTACATATTAGTGTGAGATTTTCAAAAATAGTAAAATGTGTTTAATTTGTTTAAATCTACTAAAATCATAAAACTAGGTTGATATTATGTATCTCTGTGTTGAAGCAAGATAATCAAATGTAATTTCAGTACTATATAGTAAATTTAATTTTTTTCCCCATTGGCTTCCTATGGGAGAAATAACGGTCAAACAGAAAATTGACATACATGGTCGACCATTACTATTTCATGTTTGCAGGATGAAATACATGATCCCTATGCCACAAATTAATGTTTCTGCAACTTAACCATTACACAATGATTTCAGAAAAGCCAAATCAAATTGGATATCATAAACCTAGGCTATATCTGCATGCATTCAAAGATATGAAAAAACATTGACATACAATGTTACGACCGTTATCAGTTTCTACTCAAATCTTTAATGAAAATTAAAAACATGAAATTTAAACTTTTTTGGGTGTTTTTTGAGAGTTTGACCTGTTGTTTATAATATTAAATGTCAATTGTTAGAGTTTGATAGGTAGTAGGCATTCCAAAATTCATTCAAAATGTACTTGTTTTTAAATCTCACGTTGAGAAATGCCAAATATGTAATATTTGATGACTAAATCAGCCATAACATAAAAACGACTTGCACTATGAAGATGAAACTTTCAGAACTATCTCTCCTTTGCCATATTTCTCACTCAGAGAAATTTGGAATGCATGAGTAAAACACAGACTCCATAAGAATAATTTCATTTTTTTAACCAAAATATGTACAAATACCGTGTAAAGGCCCATATAGGATATTGGGATGCAGTATTTAATCTTGATCAATGATCTACTTGGCATTTGTAACTGTGTATGTGTAAATTCTGGGCAGGAGAGAAACATGTTATTGATTGAGTGCAAAAAGGTTGCATCTTCATTTTTATTTATAAAAGATTATAACCATTTTGTTTTTTTAAAATTGAAAAATAAGCATGACACATTGCTATTTCAGGTGATAAATTGAATGCGCATGTAGGATCATCCCTGATGTAAACCAAGGAAGGTTGAACATGAGAATAGAAACTCAAAGAAACCACCATAAGATTTACCCAAACATTGGACTACTTAGATGGAACTGTTCCAAACCAATAGTTTCTCATTTAGTCAAATCTCATCATTAATTTTTAATTGGATTAAAACCAATAAAGAATCATGACTTTAAAAAATGATTTCCCCAACAGTTTATGATAATAAGTCGCATTCTGTACAAGTTAAATTTTTCAAGCATGAATTATGCACAAGTGTAAATTCAAGAAAAAACACTGAGCTTATATTAATTAAACGCTTTTTTAAAAGAAGTGTACTTTTCTACACAGTATGAGTCATTCTCAAAGTTAACTGAACTCAAGAATCTAAATATTGGGGGGAAAATAATGAAACAAAAAAGTAGAGAAAAAAACAGAAAAGCTAACTTCCCCATTTTAGAAACTGCTTTGGTAAATGTAGTAAAGATTTGAATTTGTATATACACTATGAGTCATTCTTCAAGTTAAAAAAACAAGAATTTGATACACATGGAGACACATATTAATTCTGTTGCATGCATACATTTTTTACATTCATCATTTTTTTCTGGGAAGATTTTGTAAGAGCATAGTCTGAAGAATTTTTTTTTTCTAGTTTTGAAGGAAGGTTATTGTTTAACAAATTGTCATTCACAGTTTCTACCTGAGAAACATTTGTTAGAACATTATTATGCTTTGAAGGATCCAAGTGTGGAAAAACTTGTATCCTGAGCATAATAATGATTTTGGATGATTTTCGCCTGATATTTATTGGTCTCGCTATGAGTTTCAAATATTTTTACAATTCATAGCTCGACCAAAAATATTGGCTCAATTTATCCAATTTTATAACATAATTGTATAATTCCCTTCATTATTTTTTAATTTTTTTTTTGTCAGTACAGACATTTTTTCTGAGTTACGCTATACTCTTGCAGAGGCAAGCATCAGCAATAACAACTCCCATTTTTTCATTCAAATGATTTCAGAGATGAACTCCAGACATTCTAGCGAAGGTTGTCATCAGTCTTGGCAACTCTATTTTCATTGGATGCTATTTTGTTCTTTTTTCTGAGATTAACTGTACGCTCTAGTGCAGGCCAATGAGTTTCAACAACTCCCATTTTGTTCATTATTTTTCTCTCTCTGAGATAAACTGTACAAGAGTGCATGTCAGTGTCAGCATTAATTACCAACTGGGCTGTTGAATAGCAAGAATCATGGTATCACTCATCTAATTGTTTCTCAACATATTTTGTTTATGAACAGAGGAGAATCAGGAGCTTACCATTAGAGATGGGCCGATTCAATCGGCCCGATCCAAAATCGGCCGATTTTGGTGAGATCGGCAGCGAATCGGGATCGGTAAAATCATGGGAACTCTGCCGATTCAACCACTGATCCATTATTACTGCACGGAGTCGGCATGAAGAAGTATTCATGAATAAAAATGCAAGCATTCTGCCTTGTTTTTACCTAATATTATCTACCTTACTAACTATTATTATTATATTATAGTTATCACGAAAGTCCTGGCCACTACAAATTTTATAAAAAGTATAATTTTCATCATTCTAAATGGCAGAAAAACGATGTAAAATTGAGCTGTTCAAAAAGAAACACGGAAAAGATTGCCGAGATCGCCATCTTTGTTTACTAGTATAGCACCAACTGTAGATGGCGCTATTGCTTGATTTTGTACAGTGGGGTGTTTTGATTTTTTTTTTTTTTTTTTTGATTTTTTTTTAGGTTGAATAAAGTGTTCTTGTGCTATGATAAATTCATAATAAAATCGGGATCGGTATCGGATCGGGCCGATTATTTGAAAATGAATCGGGAATCGGCAAGTACCGATTTAGGGTAGATCGGCCCAACCTTACTTACTATCACACCACATTTAATAGAGCAATACAGCTCTAAGTGGAAGTGGTTCCTTAAGTAGCAAAATGTTTGAAATCAAGGAATAAATGTTCAACAGATTAAAATGGCTGTTCAATTTAAGATGCTGATCCCTCAGATGGTATTAATTAAAAAAGTACAATAGAAGGTAATTAATATGTGAAAACTGAAAAAGGACAGAAAAACTTGGGAAACAAAACTTTAAAAATAACGAAAAATTCCAGTTAGCCATATTTTATGAAAAATTCCAGCAAGCCACCTTTTACCATCATTCTGATTTTTTTTTTTAATATAAATTGGAAATTTGTTCAGTAATAAAAATATTCCTGTTTTATCTTTCTCACAAATAAATTCAATTAAATTATTTGTACATATCATAACAATAGCAAATAATTTTAGAACATTTATTATTGATTTCCGTTACATACAATGTTTTGTCACGTCAAAACAATGCCAGAACAAAATATCCTATTGATTCATACAATGCAGAGGATGTAAACCTGTAATATGCATAATAAACACCTTGACCTATACGAGCCGTACAGTCGGTTTATATTTGCTTATAACAACAGCTTTGGCGAGGTGATCCATAGATTTTGGATGAAAGAGTGGTGTCATTGACCACATCTATATGATAGATATAGCTGAGAATAGTTCCCTCTATAGCAGAATTACTTGAAATGATCAAAAATATAGATGGAATTGAGATATACCAGGAAACTGAATATTGACAAAGAGATTTCACTTAATGGAAGGTTGGATCATAAGATTTCTAACAGAATATTGAAACAATCAAAATTTGCATCACAAAATCTCTGTTGTTAGAAAATACACTGGATTTACCTTGGTCGTAATGGCTATGTAGTTCAATAAGTATTTAGTATTCAATTATTTTCCATCATATATTTCGCAGCCCTTTAAATATTTAAAAGAAAAAATAATTAAGACCAGTGAAGAGATGGTCCTTGATATACATGTGTAAAGCAGAATCCACAACATCACTTCAACAAATTGAATTTTGACCATTATCTCCACTGCCTTCATCCATAGATTCAACCAAACTACAAGAAATTCAATCTTTTCCATACCATCAGATTCATTGTGACCTTAAACCTAAAACAACATGAACCCCTTTCAAACCCCGCGGCCCTCAGAGCCATTTTCCAGCAAACCGACTCGTCCACATTTCCTCTTCTCATCTCTGTCTTGCCTGCCCGTGGGGCACACAGTTAGAATACTAAACTGGTTGTAAGAGCAGTATTGATTTACCATACAAGAAAACTACAGCAATATTTATTTCTCTTGTACTGATCATATGGCAGTGAATTAAATCATATCAGATTTTGTGGCTGGTTTACATGGGGTTGAGCAGGTGGTTCAAGAAAGGATGACAGAGATTTATTAGAAAATGCTGTAAGGATAAGAGATACTGAATTACAAATCTGGTAATGTGATATTTGGAGTACCTGTATAAAGATTAAATGCATAAAAAATTACACATAGGCCTAAATCTTTCCAGAATATGCCCTATTAGTATAAAATATCATTTACACATAAATTTTCACCAGCTACTTGTTGACTTTTAAATGTTTGAAAGAAATTGCCCTTTAGTATCTTTCAACTATTTTAAATTTCACACACTCATCTCAGTTCGGCAGAACTCATAATTCCGATACGTTTCTGAATTTAGATACCCATGTATCCAAATTCTGATACCCGTATCTGAATTTGAATTTTAAAAAGTTAAACAGCTGAAACAGGATATCAGCTTAAAGGAAAAGAATATTCAGCTTCGTTGCGCACCATAGCAGTATGTACAAAAGTAAATAACATTATCATAATTTGCCATCTAATTCTAACAAACTATTTTGCTTTCTGTGATCAGGACATGCTGTTCCAAAGCTGTTCAATGGAATTGCAATTCTGTTTAATTTTCTAGTTTGCCATATTTTTGCTGTTTGGTGCAGCACTGGTGTTAATCACCAACATACTTCAAATGATCGAGTTCATTTTTTTTTAGTTGCAACACACATGTTTTGACAAGAAATTAAAAAAAATGCCTACTTCCACTTCATAATCATCATACCAAATATTAAAATCTTTAATGTAAAAGTATTACATTTGGGATAGTTCAAGAGACTCTTTAATCGCAAAACATGATGTTCATATCTGGATATCAAAATTCTATGTATTAATAATGACTGAAATGCAGCTTTAGATCAGCTTCCCTCAAATGAATCCAGTTAATACCTTCTTTGCATTGTTTTAAATTTAAATAATCTTGGTACCAATAAATGCTGGACTCATCAAAATATATGCATTTAGTCAAGCAGATGAGTATCAGATATCAACTGAAGATCTATATAGATAGCTTTCCTGTAACTGATACGGGAATTAAAATTTTATTCAGAAAAACAAGGCATTTATCCTCCATTAAACTTTAAAGATGACAAGTCTCAAAATAGAATCTCTCTATTGATGTAAGGTCAGTTGTAAATCCTTACTGTTTATACTATTTGAGTATAGTACTAGCTAAATTTTATATGCATGGGTTAAATATATATATGAAAATATTGATATACTATTGCTGTTAAAATGAGTATGCTTTATACTTGAAAATACAGTAAAACCTCATTTAAACAAAATCAGACGCTAGAAAATTCCTGATATAAAGCGAAAATGAGAAACAAATCAAGTTTGTTGTGTCTTTTTTTTCTTTATTTCCTATCTTATGTATAGATGGTGAGATGTAAACTCTTGAGTTTCTTGTTATTCCCCAGCAAACAATTTAGGACTGATTATGAATCTGGTTAAAAGTAAAATATTTTAAAAGCCTACCTGCTCAAATGCGATGGATTTGGTTTTGTGGAAAGTAAAACCTTACTGAAGCAAAACTTGCTGAGAGATTTTAAAAGTTTTTCCAATTATACTTTGAAATAGGATATTTTATTTTCATTTTCAAAATCAACATAAAAAGGCAAATTCGGTTATTTGGTAAAAAAATGAATGCAGGCGTGCGACGTTAAACAATATTTTTTTTCTTTAACAAAAGTTTTTTTCTATATAAATTACCACAAACTAATTTGTTGTACTTTTATTACACATAAAAATCCCTAATTATATTTCTCCATGGTTGCCTTCAAAAATATTGCAAGTGCATGCTGATCACAAGCCCCTTGTGATACATGTACAGCCCATGCCTGGGATAACCAGCAGACCATTATGTCCCCTGATGCAATTTGGCATATATATGAATCAAATAAGCTTTAACTCAACATATGTTTACTATATTAGTCTCATTCAAGAACAGTAACTATGTTAAAATGTGTCCCTAAAATCTCAACCACTATCATGCATGTAGCTGTTGTGTTTTTGGTTTTGACATTTCAGAATATAAATGTAGGTCATAACAAGGGATACAAACATCATGTCATTTCTATAACAAGTATGTTCCTTAGCTTTCTACCTAAATCTTGTATTTTAATATCTTTTAAGATTTGATAGATATGATTTTGTACAACAGGGATCTGGGAAATAAACAAAGTTGAATTTCCTCAAAGTAGCATGGTCCGATTTTTGAAAATTTGGATTTTGGTTTCATGTAAAAGATCACCCTTCAAGAGATCTAAATGTTGAAATTTGCCCAGCTGAAACATTATCTATCTCTATTTCCCCTCATTTGTTCTCATAATGCTATGCACCATCATCTCAAACACAAACTGAAATCCTCAAAAAAAAAGACAAACTCTGGTTTCCCATTCTAAAACAGATTTTCCTCAATTTTATACAAAACATCTAAACAAGTACTTACAATTTAGGCAACAAGGTCAACATGATCTTAAAAACCAATATTCCTTACAAAATTTAAGAGTGTGAGCATCAAAAACAATCTTGATTTTGGATATAAATCTGGGAGTGGATGATATTCTATTCCCATATTCCTGCCTTTTTGTTTGATGCCCAGGGGTTTAACATGTCAGGTTATCAATGCAGGATTCCAAAACAGGATACCCACTACACTATGCTGTATTATCCATAACAAGGGCTTATTTCGATTTCATAAACTCAATATTTGGCATCTGCTAATCATTATATTACACCCACATGAAAATGATATGCCACATATCTTTGAATGCCATATATCAATTATTTCCTTTCTGAACATTGATGATGTGCAACAAAAAGTATACAACAAATATGTCACAAAAAATGGACCAATTTGACGATAAAAATATAAAAAATATCAATTGATTAATTGATAACAAATCAAGTTTCCTGAACATTAAATCAACTTATCAATTTGTTACAAATCTTGGATTTGTTATTACCTTTTCAAATTTCACTACATTTTCTGTACTAAAACCCAATGTTGAGCAATATAAAATTCAAAGAATAAAAGTTAACGTAATGAAAAAATCAACCAAGTCAAATGAACACTATGCCATTGGAAATTGCAACACTAATGACAGAACACAGAATCGGTACATAAATGACATGTATACAGTGAGTGTCAGAACATGTTCTCAATAGGAAAATGACCTAATTGATGTCATGCAACAAGAACAATTTTATTAACAGCATGTGAGTGGTAGGAGATATGCTACCACAAACAATATTAAATGTGACAACCACTACAAATGAGCCACAAAGTCAGTTTCTTGTCATTTATACGTTTTAAAGAATATGTTAGAAGAATATAAAAAAACCAAAATACCTTAATGCATAACACCACTCAATGTCCATGAGTGATGTACTGGTCCGTGAAGGTTTTCATTGAGTGAATGATGTATATGCCATGTTTTTCTGTAGACGGTTCTTAAAAACTACAGATTATTTTTCATATTTCAGCTTGCAGGTGTTTTGAAACGATAAATATTGTGAATTTTCACAAAAAAAAAAAAAAAAACCTTTGCATATACTTCACCCATGGCTCAAAATGACATGTGACAACTTAATGTCTCATTTGTGGTATACATTCCTGTTGTACAGTACTTATAAAAACACATTCTATTTTCCTCACTTCAAGTTTAATTGAAACAAAACAGAACTTAACCAGGGTACCCATTATTCAGAGACACCCTGTACAACAAGCATGTGAAACAAGATATCTCAACAAAATCAAGTCTGTAATAGACGATCATATAAGTGCAAGAAAGTCACATCTGCAATAGCTGCCATTTTCCATAAATTTGGAATCCAGACAGAGTCAGCAACTCTTAAATCCTTAGGGGAACATTTTCAAGATTCACTGACATATGGCAGGGAAATGCTGAAAAATCTTTCACATTCTAGTGATGAGGCATTAAATAAAAAAATATTTACAGCAGCCATTGTAGATACGACTTTGTTGGTGTACTATACATACCTGGTAGATTTCTAGATATGATGCTCTGACTAAGAACTGCTGGTTTTCCGTTCTTGATATGTGTGTGAATATATGTTCAAATGAGTTGGGTATAACTCCACGTAGCTCTGGGCTTCCTCTGACTCCTACAAGAAAATATTTAGGGAATAAAAGGTTTATATGGATCTCGTCAATATTTGAATCAGAGGAAAAGTATACTTTAGGTACAATGGAAAACATAAAACAAACCCTAAAACTAATTCTAAATACTACCCAACTCTTACCCTACAATACACCTTAAGTGATCTTACACTAAACCCTAACATCCAAATTTTGGATGCGAGTCAAAATACACTTGTTCAAACAATTAAAGCAAAGGCTATCTACTCTTGTGGTCAAATCTTGATTGTGTCCTTTGCTTTAAGTGAAGAAAAGATAACATCATCTGATTATCTTGTTCTGCAACAGTTTCATCTGCCCATGGTGTGAGGACAGATGTGTTTGAAGCTGGTTTCAGAGTCATGTATTACATCCTTGTTGCTCTAACAAGGACTATATGTCATGGCCTTTCAAATTGCATTTGTACAATTGTAGAAGTCACTGCTATAACCAAATGACTTATCCCTATACAAACTTGTGGCTCCACAACAATTACAGCGAAATCAACATAGCTCGTCCACCTGTTTCAATTAACAGAGATAAAGAGGTCTACAACAGTGTTCCCACTAAGGATTTTTACTTTGCGCTTAAGCGCCATAAAAGAAAAAAATACCAAGTCGCTATTGCCGATTTCGGAAAGATCACCTTAAAAATGAGAGTAACTTTGGATATAATCTGAATAAAACTGAAATAAGTGAACATTGTGTATGACAAAACTCCTATTTTTGACTTTTTTGTTTTGGTAACCCCTTGCGCCAAATTTTGTGCTTCTGCACCAATTTCGCGACATACAGTCTTAGCGGGAACACTGGTCTACAAATCCTGGGCCCAATTTCATAAAACCGTTCTAAGCCTAGTTTGCTTCTAACTTCGTTTCTATCGCTAGTTCATTGCTAAACCTGTTTCATAATACCATTCTTAGCTTAGCAAGGTTCCTAGTTGCTTGCTAAAATTAGAATACATACTAGGGTATTTTCTAAATCCTTATAGAACCATTCCAAGTTACTTTTATCTGGACATCAAAATGTATGTAGACGGATGAAATTGCTAACAGTCCTTAAATCATCTAATATTATTATTATTATTATTTAATGGCTCTTATAAAGCGCATTTCCAAAAGAGATCAATGCGCTGTACATGATAAAAACATCAAAAATACATCAAAGTACATCATAATATAAACATTATAATATCTTTACAAATACATCAGAAATTTTATACAATTTTTAAAAAAAATGAGTTGGTGCACAGCACCAGCTACAGTTATTATACACAATTTAACTATGCACCATTACCAAAATTGATACAATATAACCATGAAATAGCAAGGGGTAAAAAACACGTGTAATAAAATAAGTGCAAAAACACAGGACGAAAAGCAACTCATGTGAAATAAACTGGGAAATCAATTAGTGGGAAACAAATGTGTTTTCAACAATTTTTTAATAATGTTGACGGTTGGTGCATTACGAATGGATAAAGGGAGAGCGTTCCAAAGCTTAGGACCTAAAATGGAAAACCTATGATCACCATACGATAATAATAATATAGGAAACAATAGGTATGTGTGGTATATCCAAAATATATCAAATTAGGAGCATTGAAGTAAGCAAATGTGGGATGTATGATGATAATTCAAAACATAATTACAATTATAAATTTAAAATAATTTACAAATAATGAGTTTAGAGACAAAACATTAAAAAAAATATTGGAAGGTTTTTGTTTATAAAAGAAGTAGTGTAGTCTACTTGACAATCGAATGAAAACCCTTTTCTCAGAGAAAATATAATTTGTATAGTCTTTGTCTTCTCTTCATAGCTTGCATAAATTGTGTTTTTGTAAGGCGCTGTGTTTTTGTTAGAGCGCCATATAAGTACTGATTAATAATAATAATAATAATAATAGCTTTAAATCAATTATCTTCCGTTTTACAAGCAAACACTTAAAAAGATCTTTATGCGCTTTCCATATTTTGTATGTTGTGTTTACAGATACCCCAATGTAACCCTTTACTGGGGTATGATCCTTTTCATCCTTTCTTAGAACTATTCTTGTTTAAATTGATTTCTATTTAGAACTATTCTTATTTCAAGTACTTTATTTTATCCTTGGAAGCAATTATGATATTAAATCCTTGTTCAATCACTGTAACTTTCTATCTTGCTTCTAGCAAGCAACAAGTAAGAATTGTTCCAGAATATAATAATAATGTCGGTGCTTATATAGCGCCTTTCCAGAATTGATCAAAGCGCTTTACATTTAATCCGTTACCACTAGAATATAACCAACTTACGCGGCTGCCTTACAATTACGGCGCCTATTGAGAATATTCCTAGTAACTACCCATTATAACGCTTGGGTCGACGAAGCAATTAGGATTAAATGTCTTGCCCAAGGACATAACCCGTTGGCCGTAGCGGGGCTCGAACTCACGACCTCCTGATTCGGAGTCCTGCGCTGTTCCACTAGACCACACGAGCTCCACAGAATGGTTTTATGAAATGAAATTAGTTGATTTCTAACAAGCAACAAACTAGCCGTTTAGAATGTTGCTAAGTCCTAGTTACTTGCTAATTTAGAATGGTTTTATGAAATTGGGCCCTGGTTGTTATGATTGTGATAGAATGTAACTTGATGCTGCTCTGTGATCCAATTTCTACTAGCACATGCAGCTATCACATAGCTGTTAATGAGATCAATTGGGTTGACAATCCCATTACTCGATGTGATCAAGTGTCTTCTGGCCCAAATACAGAATATCTTATCATACAAAGAAATGTCATATTTATAGTAAATTGGAATTTGGAATGCTCAAAGTGAGAAATTCAAAGATAAGTGCCAGTAATATTAGAATTTGGATTGTTCAAAGTTAGAAATCATATTTTATTATCATTTATGTGCAATTTGAAAATTAATATGACTTATTTTTTGCTTTTTTTTTCAAAGGTGCTATCAAAACCTAAAAAAGGTTCTAATCTAAAAAGGTGCAAATTACTAAACTATATGTCAAATGAAAGCAATTTAAATTTCAAAACCATATTATTTACATAAATATGTACATGTAAGCATTGAAAGAAAGCCATTCAATCACCAGTGTGCAGGACACGTTCTGTGTTTAGTGCTTCAAACAAATAACAAGGAATATGGTGCAGGACATGGCCAATGAACTGCTGAGATTGATCCTATCTTCTTAAGTTTTGAAAAGAAAACGCATCAAAATACCAATTAAAAACCACAACAGAGTCTTGTACAAAATGAATACCTGTTTAAACTTACATATAATTTTGAATTTAAAAGGATTTCCAACTGTTATACATCAATGTAGCAATGTCTCATGTTATCTGATATCCCTTGGTATACAACTCTATTCTTCACAATCACTTAGAGAACATTTTCATACATGGTACCTTACCCG
>JXSR01S010370.1:39899-50053 GCA_000969725.1 Ophiothrix spiculata
GTTATCTGATATCCCTTGGTATACAACTCTATTCTTCACAATCACTTAGAGAACATTTTCATACATGGTACCTTACCCGGGGGAGGGGGGGGGGGTACTTAATACAAAAGTGGTTATAGGGTATCAAAATTGGGTATCAAAATCAGGCTCTCTGGTATTTCAATCAGTCTTTTTTTTTTGCAAAAAATTGGTATTTTGATGCGTTTTCTTTTCAAAACTTAAGAAGATATAAGCCAAAATAGTGCAAATTTAAGGCAAAAAAATGCAAATTTCAATGAAAAGGACCCAAAATATTAGAAATTTGATACTTGGATGGGTCCCCTTTGCTTAATAATTGTTATTTGGGTGGGTATTTTTTCAAAATTCCCAGAGGCACATCCCTAGTAGTAGTCCCTACTTAAACCAAACTTGAATAGCCTCCCACTCCCGGAGTACCTTAGTAGACACAGATAACAACCTCGTCTGTTCTACTCGTGTTAGTGTGCACACTGCAGGTTAGTTTAAGTGGTGGGGTTTTTTTTTTCAGAAGGTGGGACGGTCCTAGAGGTGTTTTGGCACCCGTTTGTCCCATTCTTTTTGCTGATACCTTGCATATTGATTACTTTATTTTAATTTTGATTTGAATGTGCAATATTTTATAGCTAGTTTATATGTAACTAGATTTCTATGTGCCAGTGATAAAGTGAAATAAATAAATAATACCTACCTTCCATGGTGAAGGTTTTGCCTGTGCCGGTTTGCCCGTAAGCAAATATAGTTCCATTGAACCCACTTAGTACACTTTCTACGAGCGGGCGGAATGTTTCATCATATAAATCTTTCTGTTTGGAACTGTGAAATAGAAAAAAAGTATAACCATGATCAAATTAGTACATTTATATATTTGAAGTTCTATTTTGCATTTTTGCTCTCTGAAACATGAAAGTGAAGTGAATTATGAAGATTTGTATTCAAACAAGCTCAAAAGCACTATATTGTGAAATAATTGGCTGTCAAGGTATTGAGGGATATATGCCACATGCATTTTTTAAACTCAAAAGTCAAAATAAATACGGAACCCAAATATATGGTCTGTAAAGTGTGCTGAGGCCACGAGGAATTACAAGTCAGGGGAGGTGTAGTGCACTATAAATCACCTACATTTATTTTTTTAACCCTCCAATGTAAAACATAAAACATATTCTTGCAAATTGTAAGGCAAAATATGCGTGTACAATAAATAAATCTCCAAAACCACCGATACATGTAATATATAATATGAGCTGAATATAAAATGTGCTTAAAAACCTTGATTTTAAAGTTAATCTAAAATCATTAAGTACTTTCTTCTGTAACAAACAGATTGATCTTTTAAACAACCAAAACAATCGACACAAAATTACACATACAAGCAGTGCCACAGAATGTACACAAATTCAGTAACTTTGAAACCAGAGTTAAATAAAATCTAGATTTTTCTGCTATTGAATGTTTTACCATAAAAATCTGAATTGGATCACATCAGTGTCAATTTAAACTGACACCAAATCATGAATATCATTTGAATTACTATATCACAAGACAACAAAGCCTTAGGTTGGACTGTAAATTGTCAACAAACTGTGCTTGTCATCCACAGCCACAGTGAAGTGTTGTGTTTACAAACCCTGTGGATGTACACACTGCAGCTAGCACATTTACTCTCATCCCAACTGCCTTGCACTGACTGAGGCTACTTCACCTTGATACTTGAGATGACAATTGCTAACTGTTCTGCATATAGGCCCCCCCCTCCCCGCGGCTGGATGTACACACTGCAGCTAGCACATTCACTCTCATCCCTTACTGCCTTGCACTGACTGAGACTACTTCACCTTGATACTTGAGATGACAATTGCTAACTGTTCTGCATATAGGCCCCCCAGGCTGGATGTACACACTGCAGCTAGCACATTTACTCTCATCCCTTACTGCCTTGCACTGACTGAGGCTACTTCATCTTGAAACTTGAGATGACAATTGCTAACTGTTCTGCATATAGCCCCCCCCCCCCCCCCACAGGCTGGATGTACACACCGCAGCTAGCACATTCACACTCATCCCCAACTGCCTTGCACTGACATGACAATTGCTAACTGCTCTGCAACTCTGCAAATTGTGATTGAACAATTCTGCCCCTAGTGTGTGAGGTTAATTTTTGGTGAAACCAATCAGGCAAATTAGACACTTCTTTCACCGAAATTTATAGAAATGGTAACAAGGCAGAGGTAGCTTTATATCACGGATTCTCAACTAGCGGCTCATACGCCAAATTTGGCGCGTATACGGTTACAGATTGGTGCTTTTGCTTTTTTAATTTTTTGAATAGCAATTTGCTTTTTAAGTTAATAAGCATGTCCTCTTCAATAAAGGTTACAATATCACTCAATGCTTTAAATGCAATTGTCTCTCTGATGATAAAACGATTCAATAGAATCTGTAATGTCCAGAAGAAAAAAAGTTAAATGTATAAGAACCGTATACTTTGATCAACACCAAATAGAGAGGCCTATATGTTTGGCAGGCCAATTTACATCATGAATTGATACAGAGAAGTGTGTGCATATATAAGAACACAGCAAAACTGCAACAGACGCAACACGTGTCGTATGTTTACTTGCGCATCATCGTCTATGGCCCATGTGAGAGGGAATGCCTTTGATTGCGGATAATAAAAGGCTTCCATTTGTATATTTATTATTGATAAAAGTATAGTCAAAAGAAAGATTTTAATTCAAGATGCAAGATGCAAGTAGTTGGTACTAACAGATTTTAATCATCATTCTAATGAGAATTTTAACAGAACTAGTGCATCTTTTCTTGAAACCAGTGGGACTGATGTTAAGCTTACATACAGCCGTCAACAACTTTTGGCTCTCCAATCAAAAAGTAGAGTCTCAGATCAGACTTTTAATGTTTTAAAATCTTTGGGTATCTTAAAAAGAGCAAGAGGACGTAGAGGTGGCAGGCATGTAAAACAAAATATTCCTGTTGTTTGTGGGAATCGAGATCCTCTCCACGACAATCGACGTGACAGTGAACTTGTTGATGTCCGCAAAAGAACTTTGATTGATATCCCACGTGTGTCAGCTACTAATCCTGTTAAAGTACCCCATACGCTCTCTCACCAAGTAGAATTACCAATTATTTTCATGACAAATGCCCAGTCCTTATACAACAAATTTGACGAGGCATCCATCATCTTCGACCAACATGCTGTTGACATAGGAGTGGTAACTGAATCTTGGTTCAAACCCAATGTTCCTTCGGAACTTTTAAATATTGCTGGTTACAACCTATTTTCTGAATGTAGAGACAAAAAAGGTGGCGGTGGCGTAGCAATTTACATAAGAGAATCAATACCATCTTGCAGTTTGGACATTGAAATTCCAAAAGAATTGGAGTGTGTGTGGGTTAAAGTACGCCCCAAGCGTATGCCGCGTGGAATCTCAGCTTTAGCCATTTGTGGAGTATACATCACAACAGACTCCCCGTATCAGCCGCTTCTTGAAGATCATCTGCTTCATACTATTGACAATCTTCGTATGAAATACCCCGACATCGGTATTGTCGTTCTTGGGGACTTTAACCGCATGAATGTTAATCCAATTCTTAGGGGTAATGATCTTACCCAGCTTATAGATTTTCCAACACGCAAAGATGCCACTCTTGACCTTGTCATCACAAATCATGTGCTAAAGACGCAGTATAAAAAACCTACTGCTTTGTCACCCATTGGTTATAGCGACCATAATTGTGTCCTGTGGAAGCCTAAGGCTCATATCAAAAAGGCTGAAAAGAAGCACAGGATTCAGATTTCACGCCCTTTGAATGAATCCGGTATCCGCACATTTGGTGTGTGGGCACAAGACCAAGATTGGCATCAGGTATTGTAGGCCCGTGGTACACAAAACAAAATTAATAGTTTTTATGCAATGCTGGACAATGCTATTAACCTATGTTTTCCTGTAAAGAAAACTAAGTTGCATAATAATGACAGGCCTTGGTTAACCTCCAGTATCAAGTCGCTCATAAGAGAACGTCAAGCAGCGTTTGCCAAGAATGACCTCCAGCAATGGCGTCAACTTAGGAACATGGTAAAAAGGGCGATTGAAAAGGCCAAGACAAGCTATTATACAAACAGAATCAGAGACTTGCAAAAAACTGAGCCAAGAAAATGGCATAGTCAAATAAGAACTGTAACTAATGCTACAAAATCTGATCTCAGCATAAACATCCAAGGCATTGAGGCTTCGGATTTTAAAACAACCTTAAATGGGATGTCCAGGTGGACAGTGTTGTGAAGAAAGCTAATTCCCGGTTGTTTATGCTGCGGACTCTTAAACGCTTTGGTTTCACGTCAGAAGAGCTCAGTGTTGTATACAGTGGGTACGTCAGACCAATTCTTGAGTACGCCGATGTGGTTTGGCACTCAGGCATTACAGCTAGTCAGTCCATTGAAATTAAATCTACCCAAAAAAGAGCCTGCAAAATCATCCTAGGTCGAAATTACACGTCCTATGAAAATGCACTGAATATTTGTAAGCTTGACTCTCTCTCTCTGGTAGGAGGGAGGAACACTGTCTTAGGTTTGCTGAAGGGCTTTCCAAATCCAATCGAACCAGTTTTCTCATCCCTCCTACCAGGGGCGAGTGTCATGGCCGTCTCTTGCGGAACAATAAGAAGATCTCTCAGTTGCCTACCAGGACTAACAGATTTCAAAACAGTCCTGTTCCTTATTATGTGAATCTCTTGAATTTGAATAAGTAAGCCAAGTGGTTGACTCTTGCAGTGACTCCCCCTTTTTTATTGTGCTTTTAATTCAATGGTTATTATGTATATACTTCAGACTTTTATGATATATCATTTAAATGAATAATGTGCAATACACCATGTTGAAACATGGCTTTTTGTTTAGGAAATCGTGTAATTGGTGCAATGTTGTAATTTTTTATTTTCTTGTTAATTTATCAATTTGTATGTATTTAATGTGCAATGTTTTAACTATATCTGTACCTTTAAATGTTTTTTTAAATTGTAAATTTCATGTAATTTGGCCTTCGGGCCACGAATATGAAATATTAATAAAATCAATCAAATCAAAAACTTACTTCCAATCATAGGTTGAATCAAATGTAAAAGTCTTCTTAGGATCACTGGATTTATCTCCTTTGGCGATTTCGATCACACCTCGTTTTACATCCATCTCAACGATTCTATGATGACCTTGTTCTTTCTCCTTGGAGTTCAGAGGTCGACATCGCACGACCACTTTCACTGCTTCTCCTTTCTTAGACTGAAAACAGAAAAAAACATAAAATGAAAGAAAGTACAGTTTTGAATCTCAGATGCCAGAAATTTCATTGGAATTTATGAATTTTTGCAAGTGCTCAGTTTGAGCTGAAAAATTGAGATTATAACCTAATATCATAATTTAATTTAAATTTCAAAACCTAAATTTAGAAAACTGGCATCTCTGATGTGTATCTAATTTGGGCTTGACAATATTTGTGTGGATGGATGGACCCTTTATTACGGTAATTTTTTGCATAAAGGGTAACTTGAAACATTGTTTTTGACTTAGCACTTGAAGAGAAATTTGAGCACATTACACTTAGCTGGCTAATTTCCCGTCAGGCACAACCTGCAGTGCTCCAGAAACTACATTCAAGAGTGCTTTATGAAACGTGAGCAAAATTGCTGAAACACCATTTCAGGTCAGCATTTCATGATAAGAAATCATAAATAAATTTGTCAATCATCTTCATTATTTTCAAAAGGTAGATACATGTATCTGATTAAAAATAGAATAAAAGATTTTCAAAATGTATTTATTTCCAATCATTCTAAATCCAGCAATTAATGTTAATCACTGTCCATATTCTATTATTAACATTAATGTACAGTAGTAAAAAAACAGGCAATACTTACTCTTAACAAGATATACACTTGAAATGATATTTTCTCTTGCATAGTTAATTTCTTAAAGTTAAAAGTAGATTTAAAGATGACAAAATTTGCAACAAAACGGTGGTTTAACCAACTTTCTAGGTCAACTAGTATTTATAAAGTTCCAAAAAAAAAAGATTTTTTTTTTAAATTTGCCAAAAACCGTTTGCCTAGCTACTTTTTCAAATCAAGGTGGCTGCAGCTCAGTTTACCAAAGAAAACAAAATTTTTAAAACCATTTTATTTCAGTGTAAATTAGCATCACTTTCATGATTTCTAGTTGATTAGATGTTGTTTATTAGTCATTTCCAAACACAACCCTGTATTCATTCCATTTCTAAGTACAGGATTTCAGGGATAAATTTTGCAATAAAACATATTCCCCATAAATTCACACACTTACTATAAACAAGCAGTATGCTGAATTCTACAGACTTACCATGTCAAATCTGGCCCTGATCATACAGTTTTTGAAATGAAGGGCGCCACCACTTAGCTCACTGTGAACATGCCTAGCAAAGTGCTAAATCTCCTTTTACATTTAAATCTTCTCTTTAAATAGTATAAATTTAACATTGTTTTCCCCTAGTGCTGTTTTATAGATTAATAAAACCATAGTGCATACTTAATTTGATTATGTAATTTTTGCCAAAATACAATCTTGATCTTCTTGAAAATCAGAGAGTAGACAACCAGCTCTACCATTTAGCAAGCTTTCAAGATTTTAACTAGAAATATTTCACAAGATGAGCCATGACATGTGTCCTGCCCTACTTCACAAAGTGACGATAATTCTTGAGATGAGAAACATACACTGTATGTTAGTCCCATCTGAGGTAGGATTTCACATGGTGCAGCATCAGCAGCTCTTAATTGCCAATCACAATGTCTAGGAAAACACATTCAGTGAAATTTTATCTGGGTGTAAGGCTTACATCAACAAATCTTGTGAAATATCACCGGCCGCAGGCATATTGATGTGAAAACAGATCAACAAAATTATGGATTGAAAAATTATGTAATGATGTTGATCACACTTCACTTGAATGATAAGTTAAAAATATACTGCTCACTATTCAAAATATATTTATTTGCTGAGGCAAATGCATGCTTGTATAATTAGGTTACCCTGAAGATATAGCTAAGTGTACCAAATGCTTTTCTTCATTTTTACTGTTATAGGCCTATATATGTGTGACTGATCACGACAAACCTAAGTCGGCATGTTTATTTTGAGATACGGGACAATATGCATGTAAGTCATTTGATAATACTTTTTTGGATTTAAAAAAACTTTCTAAAAAACTCCAGTAGGCGTTTGACCTTGCTAAGAGTCAAAATAAATCGAAAAATACGCCGTAAGCTGCCGTCTCTACTGACTCTACTCCTGGAAAGCGCAACAAAGCTTGCTTCCTATGGAATTTGTATGGCTTGCAATGGAAGTGTTTATACTTTGATCAACACCAAATAGGTGGGCCTCTTCACATCGTTAATTGATACAGACAAGTGCGTGCGTTGCTGGGCACAGCACAACTGCAGGAGGCGCAGCGCGCGTTGCATATATGCGACTTATATACCGTGGGCGTGTAACTGGGATTATGCTAACTTGCAGATGAAAAAAAGCCTCATAATTCACGCCTATTTAGCATTGATCAAAGTATAGTGGTGAAACATTGCACAATTAGTAGTCCTCATCCAATTTTGCATTTCAGATGTTTTATCCCTAAACTCTTTCATTACATTCCGTACAAAACATCCCATTGGAGGCAAGGTATGATGGGATGGTCTTAGGGTTGTTGATTTTTTTTGAAGAAAAAAATCATGATTTAAATCATTGTTTTAAAGTTTTTAAAAATCTATTTAAATCAATTTTAAAAATCAAATAAATCTAGATTTTTTCAATTAAAATATTGATTTAAACCATGATTAAAATCAACTTGACTTAAATCAAACAACCCTGGAAGATCCTGATTCTTCTTAATTGGTTTTACCAAAATCACATTGCCTTCTACAAACAAGAAGTCTCTTTAATATATCAACCAACTTACCATTTTGTCAGCCTTTTGATCAAACTAAATATTGCACTCAATAGTCAGGTGGATAAGTCCACATCTGAGGAAAGTCTGAAAAATAGAACAAGAAAGATCAATTGAGTTGAAATCATACTTTAAAAAAGATCTATCTGTATATTCAAACTTATATTACACTCAATCCAAAACAAGATGCGTTTACTCCTCTCAAATGGAGCCATTATATACTAGCTCTTGCTCAGAGCTGTCCACTACCCTCTGCAGTGAATCAAAAGTAATTCGCCCAGGCAGCGCGCTACCTGGGCTCATTGCTGGGTCCGTGGGAGGGAGGTCTGTGGGAACAGTACTAGTTCTATTATATACATGTACTTCCTGTATCCCATTTAAAACAAACACCATTTAAATAATATGATGCAACCATAAATACCATGCAAAGTGGTATCCCGCTATATTTCATTTAAAATTAAACCACGGAACATTTCCATATGAGTAATGATTAAATAAATATTTCCATACAAAATATCATGTTCCTGTTTAATGATCTACTTTCACATACACAATATAGGATGAACCAAACACATTAAAATCGTCATAAACTATATGATAAACCAAATCACATGTTTTTATCATCATAAATATATGATGAACCAAAGTGTGCATGGAAATCACATATTGCCTCGTGGTTCACTTGATGAAGATGTCACAATGCATTGGAATCTTTGAATAGCAGGATGATACACTTGTCAAAAATGTGTCACTGATGAAATGGGTTAATTGCAGTGTTGTATTCGAGTACCCCTTATCCGAGTACGAGTACAAGTACAAGTACTCACCATTCGAGTACGAGTACAAGTACGAGTACTTACTCCTGAGTACGAGTACAAGTACGAGTACATGTGTCCAAGTACGAGTACGAGTACGAGTACGAGTACTTTTGAATTACAAACTAAAAATAAACACAAAAACATTTCATTTAGGCCAAATAAAAAAACAAGTTTTTTTCCGGTAACATGCTTGAAAAGTACAATGCGGTACGCGGCTTTTTTACTTTTCGAAAATGCAATGCGATATGCAGATTTTCTTTTTTTTTTCTTCTTTTTTTTTTTTACCAAAAATGCAGAAAGAAAACACATTAAAACAATGCTCTTGGTTTCTATTATTATTTATTAATATCATTACTAACCATAAAAGTTTTGTTTATTACTTTAGCCGCCCTTAGTTTCTCTTTCATGTTCAATAATACAACATTTGACTTGTTTTGTTGCATCTTTGTTTGTTTTTACGCAAGTCTCCAGTGAGCTATTTCACAGAATTGTTTTATTTATCAACAATAATATTTTTTTGATACAAAATACGAAAAAAAATTAATGTGGGAAATATGTAACTTAACAGAAACGCGCGCAGGTTACCAGAAACAAACTTTTTTTTTTTTTTTTTTTTTTAAACACAAGTTTAACTTTAATCTTCTTTTCAAATATATGACATTGTTTATCAGTTGGTGATGGGCACTGTGCAATGTTTAAAATAAGATGTAGCTTTGCAATTCTGGCCAGTACCTGCATGCCCATCTCCAACCAGTGGCGTAATTCCTATGGGCTAGGGGTGGGCAAACCCACTGAATTTTATGATGTTTTTACTATATAAATCATTTTTGATCAAAATCTTATAGTATAATTTGCTTTAAGGGGCACCTTTATAAAACTGCCCACGGGCACCCGCTACCAAAGTTACGCCACTGTCTCCAACCATGCCCTTTGATCTCAATTAATTCAGGCAGAGCAAGTTAGTAGCGGCGGAAGGTAAAATTTTTAGGGGTGGGGCGGCTTTTTTTTTTTAGCGAAAATGGTCCGAGGAAAATTGTGATTTTTTTGCAATGCGCGTAGCGCCCGCAAAAAATCTGTCAAATCGGCTAATTTCAGCTAAAAATTATTTTAAAAATCTTGAAATTTTGCGCAAAATGACAAAAATTTTCTAAAAATTGACAAAATATCTGATAATTCGCGCGAAGCGCGCACATTTTTTATGATTTTCAACGTTTATATTATCAAAACAAAGGAAAAATTTCAATTTCCTTTCCTTTTCTTTCTTCTTTATTTTTTGAGGGGCTCCGTTCCCCTCATGAAATTTAGAATTTAGGGGTGTCCCCCCCCCCCCGGG
>JXSR01S010372.1:51371-76920 GCA_000969725.1 Ophiothrix spiculata
CTTGCCAGATTAAAGCCCTATTTTTCTTATTACATATCAAAAATTTCACGTCCAAATTCTTTATAGTTTTTGAGATATGGCATTAAACGTTATATTAATTAGCATACTTATTTTTTATTTCTTAACCCTAAACCTCCCAATGGGTAAAAAGGTTACAGATCAAATCACCAAAGTCCGAATACGTCATAGACGGGGGTCCTATATGGGGACCAAATCGCTGCCTAGGCTTGGTATAGGTGGGCAGGGAATTGGGGTGCGAGAGGTCCCAGGTTCGAGCCCCGGTGGAAACCACCATTTTTGACACCCTTATTTCCGAGTAGATAGGTTTAGAACGAAAGAGGGTTAGTAGGAGGTTAGAGTAAATATATTTTCATCAGCCTCATCCCCAGAGTAGTAAACTTCCCTTTTCTCTGAAGAGCGAACAAGAAGCAAACTAAGGTTTAAAACTCACAAAAATGCATTTCAGAGACAAAGGCCAATTAGTGAGTAAACTAATTCTACCCATTCTGAAATACAACTAGAAGCTTACAGCTTTAAGTAAAGAACACAATATCAGGTGCATATGAATGCATACTAGAAACATTTTGTTTTGAATGTTTTATTTGAAACTAACTGTACTTTTGATTTTTTCTTCCACATATTTTTCAACTTGGAATGCTACATCAATATGCTATACTTGAATCAATAAACAGGTAAGTAGTGAATTTCATATGTCTTTTAAAACCATGTCTCAAGATTCAGAGCACTTTGATCAATGATATCTCATTAAAATCAAAAGAAATCTGTTGCAATTCTCACTTTACGCACACCGAACACAACCGATCATTTCAAACCAGTCGTAAGTGCAGCCTCTTGTAATTTTTGCTTCTGAAAATATTTGCAAAGACTATGTTATAAGGATTAAAATGACACCTCATTGAACTCCAAACGGTTTCTAAGCGATGTCTAACTGTTTTTTAAAGATCAATGAGCCTTATATTTTTGTTGATTTTCCCCAAAATATACAGATAATTTCATATTTCCGATCATGTTCTTTAAATGAATGGCTTTTTACAGTAAGTATAAGAATTGCAAATCTGCCTAAAATGATGTTGTCAAATTATGACTTTGGCATGTATTTTCACCTGTAGCGCAAAATGAAGTTCGCTGCATTTACGGCTGAACAGGAATGAACAGACACAAACATGTCAATAAAATGTAGCTGACACAATATATAGTATTCACATATATTTATCTTGATATGACTCAAACCAACAACACTTTAACTACATATTAATAAACATATCAAGTTTGCAAGAACATTTCTATCGTTATCGTTCGTAGACATCTACTAAGGCCAATCTAATGAAGGAATTTATATTTTACTTGTTTAACTAAGTCTTGCAGCAGAGCATGAAACATATACTGTTCAAAAATATCTGGAGTACTGATTTTAAAGCAAACGTTCCTTGTTATGCACTAATGGGTGTCAAAAGTACCTTGCACTCACTTGTTAAAGATACAATTGATCTGATCAGCAATTACGAAGCCATGAAATGATTAGAATTTTAAAACTAATGTTTCATAGAGAAACAATCCTTATACCACCCAATACAGGATTATTCTATAGAAAAATATGATAAGGCACAGCTATTTATCATTACCAAAAAAAGGTAATGAAAATATCTAATGAAAACGCAGGCTCCATGTCGGCAGCTGGAAATGTTTCGATATAGGTCATAGGATGTCAAAGCACTGGAAGATGGATTACTTTGTGTATCTTTGAAATGTATTAAATGTGCTGAATTATTGGTCTGTAATGCACACTATTATTGGGTGTAGGAATGGCGCAGTTAGAGAACTGGAAATGATAAGTAACTTTATTGCGAGTTGTATTATTAGTCAAATCAAGACAAGTATATAGGTTTTTTTTTGAGAATACAGCTCATGTGTCATGTAACGGTAAAACATTATGTTAAATGACCTTCACTTTTATAACCTGAGCTTGACATAGCGTTCATAATAATTTTTGATTTCTGCGTTGAAAAAGAACTTCCTGCATTTGAAGTTATAAACGTTTAGCACCTCATTTAATGGTCGAAATTCTTGACCTTTGTCCAATTGCTTGAAGCCATGACTTTGAACCTAGGACATTTTAAACTCGATTGTGTCGGGCTACAGAAGTGATATACTTTTTTTACTTCATGGAGCCTGAATATGCGGTTAGATTTACATAATATATAACTATAGTAGCATTTACGTAGAAACACAAATTTCTAGCTGTAATGGTTTTACATGAAAAAAATAAGAAAAAAATCCATTTTGGCCTGCTCAAAAGGATGTGTTTGGAACTCCTTGCTTACAACTCATGAAACTCACAAAGACTCAACTGAAGTTATTTATCACCCTTGATGATGGTAGAAAAATGCCAGAATGGTTTTAAATGAAACCAAACGAAAGAAAAAAATCACATTTTGGCCCGGTCTAAAGGATGTGTTTGGAACTCCTTGCTTACAACTCATGAAACTCACAAAGACCAAACTGAAGTTATTTATCACCCTTGATGATGGTAGAATAATGCCAGATGCTAAGAGTACAAATGGTATTCATAACATGCTTGCAAAAAGGTCATTCGTTTAAATAACATTTGGATTGCATTTGAATGGGTTGAAGACTATGATAAGTCAAAAGACAAAATACAAGTTTGCTTCATGTGAAAGTACTTAAATGTTTCTGTAATTATTAGAGCATGAATTAGGTACCAAATTGTCTCTGTAATACATTGTTTTAAGCATTACAATATATGACTAAAGATATGATATAGCTTATAATTTCTTTTGAGATTGTTTTCATATGCTATCAATACAAATAAACCCTATAATTTTATATAACTAAAGATGTAGTTTTTGAGGTAGGTTATTCATTGCTTAAATGCCTACTAATTCCATTCATATGTTGTAGATTACAAATCAAATAATCAATAAACTTTATATTTCCCTGCTAACCTACTCAAATACTCAAATATAATATTTAGAAAGATAGCCATTGCAAATACATGTGTTGGTTAAAGCAATAATGACGAAACATTTTCTTATTTTTAGCATGTTTTTTTTTTCAAACGAGGAATTGTAATGAAACTGTTTCTAACTTTAAACATGTGTTGGTAAAGCAAATAAATTAATGCTGTTGAAACTCTTTCCCTTAAAATCAAAATTATTAGCTTAAACAAAACATGCTGAAAAGGACACAGTCTCACCAAATCAATAGCATTTACTATGTGTCAAAGAAACAATAGTTGTTATGAAACTGTTTCAACTTTTCTTTTTTTTAGTGTGCATATATGACTATGCTAGAAATAAAATTATTTTATCTTCGCAAAAAAGATCTTGTGCAAGGTGTTAAAAAATGTGACTATTGTTTCGACAATTACCATCTATTTGATATTAATAACACCTTTCACATATATTTGTGGAGTGGAAGTAGTAATTTTAGAAAACATGGAAGAAGACATGGTTGAATACGTGTCACGTGTTAGAAAACGTGTAGCATTTTACGTGCTCTATCAAGCTAGGAGTGTAGGAAAAATATCAAAAACAAAATTTTATTTTAGTCTTCAGCAAAACAAAAACAAACAGACAAACATCCCTACAAACCAACCAAAACACACACAAACAAACAAAAAACCTGCATTAAAGTTTGGCGGCAGCCATTTTGAGACTGTTGCTTCATTGTTACTCCTAGACCGGAACACATAAGTGACAAGGCTAACAAAGCTTACAGCATATTCCATTATGTGAAACCTTTCAAGTGTCCTTGGGAATTTACAGAGTGGTGTTTTGTGTAAGAACACTTACGCTTACCACATTTAGCCAATTACCCAAAGGCTGTGATGGAAAACAAACAAAAGAGAAATATTTCTTGCGGGTTTCCTCAATTCTTTGTTTAGCTTGTTTATTTAATAGAACGTAACAGATCCACAGTTGTTATAAGAATATATGGCGAAGATAGATATTCAGCGGTAAAGACAAATACAATCTACCTATTAGAGAGCATTTGCGCTTCCATATATATACGTATATTCAAAATGTGTTTTGTCACCAAATGTATATTATCATCTGTTTTTGTTTATGTTGTTTATCCGCAGAATTTTTATCTAATTCATTAATTTCACGTCTTTTTAAAGATAACCACATGAATTATGTTTCAAAAGAAACTTCAATAAAGGAATCGAACTGCGCAGTGCTTTAGAAATAGTCGTATAAAACATAAGTCATAAACACTTATCCTCGTATTTAACCAAAAAAAAATATCTTAACTCTGCACATACCGAAAATCAAAGTCTGCACTGAATATACTTCCTACACATACCTCAGGACAAAGACATACATCTGTTTTCGGAGTATGGCTGTATGTTTAAGTGAACCGCTCACTGTTATCTAGCAGCGCCACTTAGTTCGTTAACACTACTGTAGCTTTTATAAACCCTAAGCAAATGCTTATAGAAACCCTAATGATTATATTGACTCTTTGCTAACCTTTTATCACAGTCGATTTTCTGGAAACCATTTTGTTTTGATAAGGTCGTAATAATATTTGCCTGTCTAATTATTTGATTGTTAATGGTACTATATTAAAAATATATGCTTTAGACTGATTATTTTAATGAGGCACAATATACCCAATTAAATATAATTTGTAAATATCACAATTTCCATATACGTAAGTTGCACTTAAGCTTGGTTTCGCGTCCCTGGAACATGTCACTTTTGTTTGGTTAAGCGACCAGTTTGAGCGGAATATGGTTGCAAGGCAAAATGTTAGTCCATTTTGTTTATATTTTTCTTTACATTTAATGTTGACCACCATACATACTTATTTTCAAAATTCAAGACATATCTATCGCTGACATTATTTTTATATTCGCGAATAATTATAAATCGTAACAGGATAGCTCAGTGATATTAATATGTACAGCAACTCGCTGTGATTCACATCACCGTATTATGAGTTTTTACAGACACAGTAAAGGCGCATCAATGCAATATTGTAGCTCCCGGTTAACTTCTACATTAGCTGATCAATCAGATCCGTCAATTACGCAGCCCATATTTTTCAATATCAATAATACATTTAATAAAGCGGCTAAATTTGGTGACTGTAAAAGGATGTCACGATCAGTGTCCGTAATGGAGTATATTCACAGAGCTTTCTATACATAAACATTTGAAATCGATTGGATGTGCTGCGGTATTTGTTCACTTACCCGGCCATTGGCTGGTGAAGATGGAATACATAGGTCGCACGGTCACGATAGCTAATTCAGGTTGTTCCAGTGGTTTTAATATCACTTGAGAATCCACAAAATTCATGAGATACCAGCAATTCTTCATGAACAATAGCTTATTGTCGTTATGAGTATAGACAATTAAATATGTCTTCGTTTGTTAGATTGACGCTACTAAGATTACACTGGAAGTTCACATTTGAAAAATAAGTTGTGTATTATAGTTAATAGGTATTTCAAATTAACCGATACTAGACATTAGATAGTGTTTTTTGCTTTTGGCGATAATAAAAACAAATATTAAGATGCAACTGTCAACTAATAAGTATCAATTAATGAATTAAGGTAAGAAATATTTGAAGCGTAAGCATTAAGCACTTTGATAATATTATGAACCAAATGACCATCATTATCAGGCTGACATTGGACAGACAAGTATATCTGTTTCAAAGGTACTTTTTTTCATGAAAACGGCCATTATTCTTCCTGCAAAACCACTGAATTGGATGTAAAATGGAGCATATATGAAATATTTTCAATGGTGACCTATTTTTATTCGATTCCAATGGAATTTCACAGATAAGCCATATTTTCGTTTAATTTATATGCTGAACATTTAGGCCCGTATTCCAGAAAGGTGTTTAGCTAAATCAAGGTTTTTATTTCTCGTCAACAGCACGACTCATTGAACTGTTCTGCTTAAAAGCTGCAATGATGCGTATCATTCCTGGACAGTTGATGCTCAGTTAACCAATGGTTTAGCTAAACATATTTCTGGAATACGGGCCATCATGTTTTCCGAACGATTTCTGTCGTGGTATTGATTAATTCTAAAGATACGGCCTAAACATGTTTTATTGCTTTCTCACAGATTATTTAAGCTTACTGTTTTTTTAAGGATTAAACCTTATTATCGTGCTGCTGTCCTTCACAAGAAATTTAAAAGCGGTTATCATGTATACCAGACATAATAAACAAAAGGAATTATCACCTGCAATGTAATATGTACTGCAACCGTATTATCCGTAGGTGTTCAAGCTTCTTTTTTTTTACATTACAGATGCCTTGTATTGAAATTATCTGAACAGGGTTTTTTTTAACTTACTTCAGTAGCTGCCTAGCAAATTATCCTAGTAATCAGATGGTCGCGATTCGCTGAAGAAGGCGTTTCCATTGGTAGAATTGCGCCGTTCTTGAAAAATGAATGGATGGAGTATTACCATTGGATAGGAAAACATGTTTGAAATATTTTTTTCTATTACGTGTGTGGGTGTGTGCTTCGAAATGCTTTCTTGAAAATTTTATTATGATGTAAATTATGGTCATTTGCACTGAACTTTGACATGACAACCACCCGATTCAACACACACAAAAAGTAGTATGACAGTAAGATACACTAATATAGCAAAGACGTTTCATGTTTAATAATATTCTGTGGAATTACTTAAAATAAAAATTATTATTCAAAAAACGTACGTGTTGAATAAATTTGTCGCTTGTCCAAGTAGTTTTATCAACACAATAAGTGGTGCTACACAGACACGTAGCATTACTAGATTATACGTGTTGTTATTCTTTGTCTGTCCGTTGTATAATGAAATTGTATTCCGAATTCCTAGGATGTTTATTCATTGTTTAAGTTATTTAAGTCTACACATACATTTGATTTGGAGTGAAGTAATTTAGATATAGAATATTCTATCGAATTATCCGGATGCTTCTTTTTCACGCGTGTACATGTAATTGATGTAGATATTTCTGCTGCTTCTTTATTGATGCGCTTGAGACTTATATCATATTTGAAGAAACATTAATGATATTAACTTTATAATAACAAATCTGAAATACATCACGTATGAAAAATAAACTGGCATATTTATCTAATTTACATTATTTTAACATGTCTATACCTATGGCCACATCTTTGTTTTAATATCATAATTACCAGAACCAAGTAAAACACACGATCGACTGCAGACATTACCGTAAGCTATTCAGCACACTTACTTCGAGGACTCGTTCTCTAAGGTAAAGTGCTATTTTGACTTTACAATGAAGAGTGTATGTGACTGGCGTACATATGGGTATACATTTAGACCTCATATAAAATTAGGTATGAAACACTGTCTCCAGTTTCTTTACTCAATGAATATTTCAAAGCACATCAGTGAACGTTTTTCGAAACACCTGTCAGTGGTATATAATAGCCGCTCGCACGAAATGAGTGCAAAGTCGCAAGGAAAATTTTGTATGCAAACGTAAAAATGAAGTTGAAAGGTACGTCATATTTAATGATGCAAACTACACTAAAGGGCGTTGTTTTCTCCAACATTTAAAGGTTATAGATCCCTTAAGCGCAAGGTTGAGTTCCTGCTTATCATTGTTTCTTAAATTTTATCTGCTTATGAAAAAGGGAAATGTAAAATGTAGCCAATCCAAATTAATGATTTTCCTAAACTAAAAACGTTACGACTTTTTGGACATTTTATAGGAACATGTCCATATTTGCTTCCTTCTAAAGCTGAATATACATAGCCATATGCTGACAATTCTCTTTCAAAAGAAAATTCCTGTGTATTATAGTGATTTGCAAAATACAGCAAAAAGTCCTGTGGGTGGATTTATATAAACAAGATTGAGGTGAAAGAATCACTGATCACGTAATATTTTTGAAACAAGGCAATTAACTGTCCTCAGGACTGCACGTGTGCCGGTGTATTGTTGAAAGACACGAAAATATTGATATATTCACATAAAATCAATTCGTAATATACTGCACAACTTTAACTTTTACAAGAATAATCCTAAACTCGTTTTTTATGGAATTTTAGGACTGTAATCGCCATATTAATGTATCGCATTAGATATTTTTTTTTTCATTTTAATGAAAGTTTAATCGCCTCAAAGCCGTTTAAGGGTACTGATTTTTCACAATATATAGACGCTTAAAATTCAAATTCAAATTATTTATTAAGCTTGATTATCTTGTTTGATTTGTGCTCAAATTAAACTTTCTAGACGTTAGATGCCTCATTTGTTATCTTTAGCAGCTCACTGATCTTATACGAGATATACAGTATTAGTCTTACCATTCGCTCAATGACATCTTATACTGTATTGACCATGTTGACTGTACGTCTCGTTTGTAAAAAAACCTGTCACAAATACATTTTTATACTCAAGCTTAAAGTAATACTATAAAGTGTTAAAATGAAGCTCCACCCGTCACCCATGACTTCTGATATTTTTAGCTTTATTGGGTTTAATTTTGGTAGATATTAATACCCTCCAAACGATTTGGCTTAATATGCTTACTTTTTCTGTTATGGTCACTTTTTTGTATCGGTATCCCGAATTTAATTCCACGTGTATTAATATAGTAAAGCATGCATGTGCTTTTTTATCTATTTTTTGTGGTAAAACAAGTTTTCGACAAAATTCACTTACAAACACTTTTAGATTGTCACATTCCTTCATTTAAGGCCGTTTTACTCAAAACCATTTCTGATCAAAATCTTATAGTATTGCTTTAAGCGAACAAGAAGTAATGATACTTCTATGGGCAGTACTATTCCTTGTGTTGATAAAGCTACTTGGACAGTTGACACGTTTGGTCAACGCTACCGTATTTCGAATGTTAAATCTTTAAGTGTATTTTGAATGTTAAATCTTTCAGTGTAAGTTGCATGGTAAATCTTTAAATAGGGATCAACGAGATAACATCATTATTACCGTGCTTCTTTTTGGACGGAACAAACTTAACAACTTATGGTTAGTTACTAATGCATTGACAATTGCATAATATATCAGAATCAGTAATATTTAATTTGTTTAATCTGATGCATGATGGACATGATGCATAATGGTGAAAAAATGGAATGAGCTTTTAGAACTATGCAGGGGAAAAAGATAAAATCACAAACAAAAGGAAGTTACATTTCTGCAACAAAGTGCGGGGAATTCTGCCTAATTTTTCCTATGGACATGCCAGTGAATAATATATTTACGATATACAGGGTGTTCCAGAAAAAAAAGACCTTTATATTCTTTGCGTGTTTCTTGGGTATAACGGATAGTCAGAACGTATATAAAGATTGCATTTTATAGCTCATGACTTGAACTTTCAGATTTTGTTTGTTTCATTTCAATCGGTAGAGTACAACAAAAGTTATGTTTTATCAAATATCGGTGTGGATTTTTTTCTGGTCCAATTTCATGATTATTGGCCATAAAGAAGTGGTGTTTCTGAAAGGAAAACTTGTCATATCTGTCTTATTTTTACATCAATGTCGTTCATTTTTTCAGAAGATATAAAAGAGACAATGCATATAATAAATTAGTAAACATTGTGACGGTTGAATGAGCAGATCAATGATAATACTCAATAAAACCTCATTTAAGGGGAACTTACGAAATCGTGAAATTGGACCAGAACAAATATTTGACAAAGCATAACTTTTGTTGTACACAGCCGATTGAAATTAAAGAAACGGTATCTAAAAGTTCAATTCATGGGCTATTAGATACAGCCAAAATTTCTAACTATCCGTTAAATTCAAGAAAATTACACACAAAGATTGTAAGATTTTTTCTGGGATACCCTGTACCGTTTATGATAACAAAGCTAATCAATTCATTTTCATATATTGTAAAAATTCCTCAATTTAATTGGAAATAAGTGTCTTGTAAAAATACAGTGTAAAGTCCCGTGTGGGTCAACAATATGGATATCGAGGTGAAAAGGTCACCGACCACTTTTCATGTAAACAGCACAAAGGATGCTCCCTAGAAGAGCACGTGCGAGGTTTTATTTATAAAAAGAGAAATTATAATCCTCGTATTTAACCAATAGCTACTTTGGAAGTACAGTTATATAAATATGGTAAAAATTGATGTGATGTTTGATAAATAAAATAGTGATATCTTTAATATGCATATAATAAACTAAGATAAGGTGACCAGTACATAGAATTACGGTCTTTTTTTAGAATCATCTACGTAACGGTGTGTTCTCTCATTAAACGCAATAAAGGCTTATCATGGAATATGTAAATACTTTAACATTTACTACATTCATATTTATAGAACAAGTTTTGGATATCTCTCAGTATGGGGATAGAATATCGCTCTTGTCTTTAAGTACAATTTTAGCGACATGTTTTAGAATGTTCGGATAAACATAATAACGGACGACCTATAGAAACAAAGTAATAATCAAATCTTAAGGGTTTTAATTTCAAGAAACTTTGGTGTAGATGCTAACATCATCCTTTAAATTTCATTTTCTTCCTTTTTATAGTATCTCTGAGGTATAGTATTCACAACAAACCTATTCTGTACGGCATGTCACACATCTAAATGCTCAACATTTAAAATTAATTGTTTGGTTGCAAATAAATTTTATATTGTAAAGTTTACATTTAGGTATAAATTTAGATCGTAGGAGTAACATCTATTTTAAAGTTATTAGAATTTTAGGGCTACAATCTATTTTGTTAATAGAACAGGGCCCATATTCATGAAACACCGCTAACTCTAGTTGGCTGCTAACCTATTGTATACCTGTCAACATTTGACAGGTAAGCAAAGATTTAGCAGCCAACTAGAGTTAGCGGTGTTTCATGAATATGGGCCCAGAGAGGTAAAAAGAAGAAACTGGCAGTATATGCCATGGCAAGGAAAAGGTTAAGAAAGATGCTTGCCTGCGAGAATGACATGGATACATCGACTTCATTTCCATCTTCAAACAAAGATGGAAGGCGGAATCACACATGTCTTGTCAGAAAAATATGGCTCATGTCACTTTAGGGATTTTGTTAGATTTGAACTAGATTTTATCTTTGACATTTCCAATCAAGTTTGATTGAATAAGTTACGACACGTGGTATTTACCTTCGGCAATATTATCAAATATGTAGGCATATAACTTTTTAGGACTATATCTAGTCATGAATTTTTCAGTAACAGTGATGTTATACAATGTGTATATATTTTTAATACTTTCAACTACCTTCAAGGTAAAAAAAAAAAACCTTTTGTATTTTATGTTACATTAGATATGTTTCTGTAAATTTACAGATCCTATGCTTGTGCAATTCAAAATAGAGTATCGTATTAAACTGGGGTGACTTTGAACAAAACCTAGACGAGAGGGTTCGCAAAACGGACAATTTGCCTGATGGTACTTCGTAAAGGATTTCAGCCATCATATCAATGGCTTGTTGTTAAAATCCTTTACAAACCACCTCTAGGATGTACTTCACAAAATCATATCGCCTCCTACTAACTGTTTTAAAATGTAATTAGCGCTGAAACCAACCAAATCGAAGTTCCTAAAAACAAGCGGGATAATAATTAGACCCTAGATTAGTCATTGTGTTTTGATTAAATGTTTTTCCTAAATCTTTCCTCAGCATCTGACCTTATACAATGCCCATATAGTCCATATTTCGACTGACTTTTGACCCTTTTCTTTGCAGTCTTCCACACATGCAAAATAGAAATATTTGGCAATAATGGCTGAAGTAGCAGACGCCACTTTGAAATGGGCTTTCGCGAAATCAAGCCGATTACCCCATATCAAAATCCATCTTACATGCAAGGATACGTCATAATTTTGAAGATTAATATAATGAGAACAAGAGCTATTCATTAATTTGACTGGGAAATTACAATAATTGACCTTTGTTTAACAAGAATATGTCAGCATTTGTAAAATCGAGACAATGGATTGCATATTGACCTCGAGTTTCTAGACAATACTATCGATCGGAATAATCCGTTAAAACTCTAATCAAAATAAAAAAAAAAAAAATCACATAGTGCCAAATATTCCAAATGAACATTTTTATCATTGTAGAAATATGAAGTAATGAGCAAATCTTTTCTTCAAATTAGGATCCACAGTACATGTCAAGGACAGATTATAAATTAAAATGAAAAGACCAAGCTAACTGGCCTTGCGTCACAAATAGGTACGTCAAATATCATGGATCTGTTACATATTACACTAAAAAAATTGTAGAAAACGTGCATTTTTGCTAAAACTTCTTTACGTAATTGGGTTGGTTGACCAAAATGCACTTTTATTTTATTTTGCACCCTGTATAATTTTTACCCATCCCTAAAATTAGACTTAATCCTCGGAAAGTAAGCTTTCCAGCAATATCTAACTTTGTAGGTTTAAGTGTATATATTCAGAATTACGATCCGTTGAATACAAATTGGCATGGTTTTACCAATGTTTTTGTGTGAAACAAAAAATATGACCAGTTAATGACTTACGTCCAACTATGGAATTGTTTGAAAAACAATAATTATCATTGAAAGTAGTGTATTATGAATAATCAAAATATTACAGATGAGTAATCATTGCAAAATGTGCCGTGATGCGAAAAATATTTTACCGTTATGAACATTTTGGTAAATGGTAGAACATTTTACAACATAGCAAAACATTAACAACATGAGAAAAAACCAAAATAACAATTTTCATTCCGAATGAAAATTTAACATAGTGCTGAAAATCTATCACCATGAGAAAACTTCTGAATGAAAATGACTATACAAATGACGAAGTGTATCTAGCCCTTAACGGTATTTTAAAACTCATTCAAATCACGACTGAAAATGTACGCCTATCCTCAGTAGCTCTTTTTCATACCGTGTATTTTATATGATTGTTTTTCCTGTAGTTTTCTTACCTCGTTGCTTAAGTTGGGAGGAGAAACGCAACCAGACATCATCTGAATTTGCAAAACCTTCAAACAACAGTTTTTTCAATAACCAATTAACTAAAGCAGCACTTCCAATAATAATATTAGTAGGTATTCATAGCCTTGATATCGTGAATTAATATTGCATTTATGTATTACATGGTAGGTGCCTCAAGGTAGATAGGAATCAAAATATTTTGATTACATAAATGGCGCGTAACCATCACATCTAGTTAGGTTTTTATTTGCTGTTCCCAAGATTTATTTGAGGGTATTTATTTATCTCAAATATGACATCTCATGCTGGTTCGTAATATTGATTGGGATTTAATAAAGGCATCTAAACATTAATTTATTGGTGACTCTTTTCTATTCGGAAATTTGTTGATAATATTATTTGTGTCACTCTATAGGTATCTTCATTTGAAAAAAGGAAGTAAATCTTAAAAAGTAATACATAAACAAAGCAAACAAGCAAACAAACAAACAAACAAATAAATAAATAAATAAATAAATAAATAAATAAACAGTATCAAATACAATACTGGAACTGTGTATATATTGTGTGTCTTGTGTTTTTATGACAAGTGAGTTTTTTCATTATCACAATGAAGAACTAGCAAAAAATAAAAAAAGCAAATACAGAAAATAATTTAAAGACCACAATGAGTCATTATTTATAAAAGCAATAATCTAAGTGAGCTATTTTGTCATTGTTTAGAAAGAAAACATGTCTTGGTCGCAGGAAGCCTCTATTCGTTATCTCGTGACTAGCAGGTGATCATTAATCCGGCCATTCCTATACCCGGGTTGCCTTATACATAGGTATGAATTGAACTGGGTTGAATGATATTTGAAAGGATTTTTGTGAGCTACAATATGGATGAAAATGTAACGGCAGGATTAGAGCAAACTGAGTAGGGATTAACGTTAAAGGTTAAAAGATAAAACAACCAAGGAGTTATGTATATGTAGGGCAAATGATATCCAGGTTAGGTAAATGAAGTACCGTATGAAATATTTAAAGCTAAAGATCTTTTCTTTTCTTTTCTTTTCTTCATGATATGTTGATCTCAATGACAAGGCTGTCCCTTCTGTGATATTCATTTACCTAATAAATTGTTGAACTTTAGGTTAGGTTATAAAACTTATAAACTTTTATCCTAAAATATTTACTAATATTTAACCAAATATTTTGTCAGTTGCTGTATACATTCGACCAATTTAAATGTTTGCCATCTGATAAACTCTCAAAACAACAAACACCCTCACTTTCACACATTTGACAAATCAGCATTTTCTATAACCGGCATATTATGAAAGTTTTCAACCATATTTGGCATGCAAGAATAAATTAAATTCAAGTGTAAATGAGATTGACAGTCAGAAAACCACTAGTTCAATTGAACGAGTGAAACGGTATCTATATTGATTAAGTTAGGGAATCATTCATGACTCCATCCGGAATCAACTTTTCCCAGCTAGCGGTCAACGGCCCATAAATTTGGAATCTGCTCCTTTTAAACATGTGATGCTAAAGGTTGTATACGCTTCATTGTTATTTCAAACATTTTTTTCGTGTGTATGTCTATAAATGTTGAATCAGACTAATCGTATCATCTTGATATATTGTAACCCAAAACACATGCACGTATACTAGCAAAAACTCCACCTGCTCTGGTAATGATAACCTATTTATATTACCTAATAAAGTAAATGGGTCTGAATAATTCCATGAGACAACTAAATCATTAAAATGACTACTCAAGTCAATACCGAGCAAAGCAGAACAACGGTGTATATAGGGCCCTGAATTGACTTCTAAATATCAAAACACAGTCCCTGTAGGCAAACCTGTCATATCATGGATAAAATATTGGTTTAATAAGATGCACTAGATTTCCATGTATGGTCATATGACGTAAGGATATAGTCTGTAAGGTGTGTCGGCTGCTTTTTGTGTCGTCTGCACGGTTTGGCGATTACATTAGGTAAAATGGTAGTTTCCTCCAGAATGATTATTGCATATCCTGGTACATTTATTAACAAACGCACAGGTATGTGCCCTAGTTATTGTTTATTTAAGCTGACACCATATTTATGGGGTTCTTTCCCCTCCCCGTAATGTAATTAAATGCCTAACGTGTAATAAATGTACATTGAAAACTCATTATAAAGAAATCTCATATAAGAGAAATCCTGTTATAAAGAAATATTTTTCTATACCATTTAGCTAGTATTTTCCCTTTTTTTTTGATTTTCAAACCCTGATATAAATAAAGTTTGGATATAAAGAATTAATTTGTCTGTTCCCAGCAACTTCGGTATAAGAGTACGGTAATAATTTTTGCCCAAAATTGTTGTGCTCTGAGAATCCAATTTAGAAACCCTTGCATATTCATATATATGAAAAACAAATTTCAATTTTATTTCTGTCCATAACTTGAACGTTTGAATATATAGACAATATAAAATTACAGCAAAATTATCTTTTCATTTATGAACACTGATAATGTAGCAAATTTATCCAGGCGTGTAAAGTAACTTAGCAAAAATTTAATCGATTTGTATTGTCATAGCAACCATTGTTAGTGATGACGTAAGGGATAGGGAAGTTTCACTGGAGTAGATATACCCTGGGTTACTGGGCTGCACAGAGGCAAATGTGTGGTAAAGGTTCTGGTAAATTGGTTGTAGGTAATTATTACACTACCCTTCCAGCTTCTCCCGGCATTTCCTCATATTTGGTCATTTGCGCAATATTTTTCAACGAATTGTGACCCTTACGTTAAGATTTATCAATAATGGGTCCTTATCCCTGTCCTCGTGCTACACAGCGGGCTAAATGTGTATCTGCTTTTCTGCCTTGCGTTCATGGTACAAAAAAAGTACCGTCGTATATATATATATTTTTAATTTTAAGGTACTAATTATCGCCAATTGCTCGGTTAGTCCTCGCTAGCTGAAACATCACATCTGATTAAAGTCATTCATGGGTAAATTTAAAGAGTAGACAAATGCATTCGTTTTAAAAGGAGACTACGTATATATGTTTAACATTCCGAATTCTAGATTAACTGAACAAGTGCATGAGGAGGCAAGAAATACAGGCACTTGCCATTGTGATTAAGCCTACAATTAATCGTCATTTCTAGCATGCATGTATATAGTTTGGCTCTGTTAAGACACAATATTTTGGTTAATTAGCTGGTCACCTATCATCATTTGAGCATGAGATTAAGATAGATGTTGTTGGGAAATTATATCTAGGCCAAAGTTATATAGCTTGACTAATGTTTTGTATCAGAGAACACATCAGTACACACGACACGAAGAAAACCCCTCCAAAATGGCAAATCCATTTAACCACGGACGCTTTCTCCGTCACTATTTATTTTATTTTCGAGTCAAGTGATGGTAATACAGATTCTCCTTTATCTACATGTATTTTTACCATTTTTCCCGGGGGACCTCAAGCATTACGTTTCACATTTAGGCACTATAAATAGAAGGAAAGCCTCATTTACATTGTACATTTAATTTGTAAGCTATTCGATAACATCTGACCTTTGATCAAGGAAATAATAGCTATGACTATTGCCATTTCGCTGGAACAGATTTGCAGTTTTGAATTTTGAAATCGCTTTTTCCCGGTGTCTTCGTATCCTGGTTTAGTCTCTTATTTTTTTTATTGTAGCCCCAAGGTACTTATACTCGATAAAAGATTTCTTTGTAATATGTGGTTGATGGTCTTTAGGGTGTTATCATGGTCATTCTACATAACACATCTCTTTTACATGGTTTTGGTCAGTTTCAAATTGTATTTGTTTTGGCAAGTGAATTTAAGAGAAACGAAAACATTAAGGCAACTTATTCACACCGTTATTATATTTGAATTGGTTTAGAATAAGTCATTTTTAGTTAGGAGACATTTGGAAACAGCCATTGATTACAAACGGACTCGTGCACTCAACAGATCAAAAGTATTTTTGTTTGTTTTATTTTAGACGTAAGTTCGGACCAAGACTAACATATCACTGAGTTTTACCACACTCTAACAGCTTAGGTATTTTACTCTATCAAAGAGATAACATAAATCTCTCTTGGTTGACAGGGATTGCACTTGAATTGCAAACACGCTTAATGTATCTATTCTAAATTAAAGTTGTCAAGAAGAAGCGGATTGCCTTGACCATGGAATTTAGTGAGACGGATAAACAGAAGCTGAATACAGTGTTGGGAATTCTTTGATGTGCGATGGTTTGTACTTATCTTTTTAACTGATTTATGTTGATAGACAGAATAGTACATGTCTTTTAATGTAGATAGACAATTTAGTTGGGACTTCGTTCTGTTTATTTCCAATTATTCCCTTTAATATATTTGTTTTCAAATCTGATAAGAAGTGTGGATAATTAATAACATATACCATCATTTTAATTTTAAGGTATCCGGCACTGGCTTACCAACACTGGCCCTATCATTTTGCAAGCTCTGCTCTCTTTAGGGTCAGCCCATCATTGCCGCATCCTTACATGCTTTGTGTTTTATTTTTATATGATGAAATAAATGAAACTGAATAAAGCAAACACACACCAACAAATTAACAAATAAAATAAACATAAAATAACACAATTTGTTACTTATTGATAGATAAAACATATCATTATCAATGATGATCGTAATTTGTGACAATGATTAACTTTCTAACGATATTTTATGTACCAAATTAAATGCGCGTTTTTATAAATTGTATTCTTTTGCCACCAAAAACCACTCAAGGGAAAAATGTACGATGCTAACTTAATATATTTAAGTACTGTAAGTACTGCAAGATAGCAATATTATTCTTAGATCCAATATTTTAAACGAATAGTCAAAGAAATGGTTGTACATTTCGTTGAAAATAAAGTAGAAGTATAAATGGCTAAGAGTATTTACTATTGAACCACGTATAATATAAATAAGTAAATACATGTGCCTACCTGACACACCATTCACATTATAAGAAGATTTTCGTTCAAATTTCAAAGGAAACAGAGGAAGAGGTGGTTGCGCGCACCCCCAAATTTGACAATGTACAAAAAAGGTCCACAAAATTCCCTAAATATCCACAAAAGAGAACACCCAAAGCATCAAAACACAAAAATGTAGGTCGTTTCTTAATAAAACACCTCACAAAATACTTTGAAATCTACTGACATTTTTTTTTGCTTGTCACTTTGTCAAAACCACTAAAATTAGTTTAGGGTCGACCAAAACTGATTTTTTCCCTCCAATAGGTCCACCTTTTGAAAATCTGCACCCCCCTTGAAAAAATCCTGGCTACGGGCCTGGATAGGTCTACTTCTCTGAAAATAGATACCATACAGCACAGGAGATATTAAATAAATGTCGTCAATAACTCAATCCACAAGGTCAAATGTTGAACCGTTATCGATCAGGTTATTAGTTCTGCGTGTTAAGCTGAAAACATTGTTTTTTTGAGCTACCAAATATTTGGTGCAACAAGTCTTGGTTATCTTATAATCTGATATATAGTTCTAATGTATTTATATATAATTCCAATGTATTTTCTATTAATAACGGAGGCTTGGTGATTAAAAATCAATACTACCTCATTGAGGAGTATTTGGTGAAATGTTTGGTTATTATTAAAGCACTTATATAGCGCTCTACATTAACACAGCGCTCATACATACAACAAGAATACAAATAAATAAGTGAAACAACAACAATACAAGCAAAGCAAGAGAAAAACCAACTTCGGAAACAAATGTATCTTCAGATGACGTTTGAAAACAGGCACAGGCTCGCTCTCTCTGATGAACAGAGGCAATTTATTCCGAATCCTAGGGGCGAAAACAGCAAAAGAGCAGTCGCCAGCACCTTTATACGATCGAATGGTGGCGAGGCGAGTTGCATCAGATGATGAGCGTAGTCTGCGCCTGCTTCCAATATCATCGGGGTTGTTGAGGACCGAGAGAAGATCTTGTTAGTACACAGGAGCGATTCTGGAGATACACAGTTTGTAAACCTGTAACTAAACTTGATTCTTTCCTTGATAGGAAGCCAGTGTAAGGTTGTCATCAAGTCATCAGAGCACCTGTGATTTACAACACCAATTATCCGTTATTGATTAGAAGATGCATTGGAATTATATTACTAGATTATAAGATAACAAAGACACAAAATATTTGGTAGCTCAAAAAGAACTGTAATTTGACCCTTATACTTAAGAGAATCAGTGTGAATGCTTAGTGAAATGTTATCCGGAGATGTTGCGTAAATACAGCAAGAATATTCCCACAAACACCACTTCATGTAAATGCAATTTTGTTAAAAGCAGACAAGGCTTCTTATGCCACTTTAATGAATTGAAGTTTTTAACACAATATGTAATTATATGCCCAAGGTGAGGGCTATTTTCATCCGAGATATTATTCTCTGCATCGTAAGAAACTAGGAAAGAATTCAATAACCGATCGTCAATCAATGAATACAGATTCAATAATCTTGATTCGATTTTGTGTAGAAACCAATATTGAAGACACGTTTGCTAGCATTTATATAGATTTATAATGATAAATTAACACCATGTATGTTTTCACTCCAAGTGATAATAATTGCATCATGTCTTTGATTTTTTCCTAGGAGTTATAGCCAGAAATATAATCTATATGGTCTTAAAATGTTGGCTGGCAAAGGATTTGTGATTTTTGTTCATTTAAATCCTGAATATTTTACCCCAATCAAAGTCAAGTCACAAAAATGAAATTGCCTTAAACTTATCTTTGAGATATTTCTATCAAAAATGAGGTCAAAAAGGTGTAGACCTATTTTATGTCCTCATTGTCATGACGTTGACAGTTCTTGGGGACATAAACGTCTATTAATTCAAGGCCAAAACAGAAACACAACAGTACAAAGTGGAAGCCATTTTGATTACCAGTTAAGTTGACTACACAAATGTGAAATTAAAAATCCAACGAGAGTAAGTAATTAATCGTACATTGAAGTCGCCGAGAAAGTGGGGGTGGGGGGTTGAAAGATGATTGATCCACAAGATTTTGTTTCACAAAAATTAAGGTTTCCATCCCTACAAACGACGGAAAAGTGTCCAGATATTTTTTCGCTTCATAAATATATTTCCTCGAATGATATGACAAATGAAACATAGTTTGAAATGTTGTAGAGTGTATTACAACTTTACAATCCCTAGTTTTGGTATGTAACATAGGTTTATATTATTAAAAAACAGTCAAAATATTTATACACGGAATGTGTTATTACTAATTGGTAATACCTAATCCAATAATTCTGAAAATAATTCAAAACATCTGCAATCCAGACATCTGTTTACTCCGTCGTATTTTAATACGAATTATTAAAATGATTATCAAACAGATCTCTTAACTTAACTAGCAACAAATCCACTCGTTTGCATCATAATATATCGGACTTGGGAACTGCAGGTTAAAAACAAACCCAAAACAAGCTTATTAATTCCAAGTTTCGAGACGTCTTATGATATTGTTTTAATCATCCCACAGATCTCTTAACTAACAACAAATCCGCTCTTTTGCATCATCATTATATATCGGAAGGTTAAAAACAAAACCAAAACAAGCTTATTAATTCTAAGTTTCGAGACGTCTTATATTATTGTTTTGACACACATTTATATAAATATTTATATCACAAAATTCTTTATAGAAATTTACTATTAGGGCTATTTAGCATATTTGTCAAACAACTAACTACATCGAGCTTACGTATTTCATTTTGTTTACAATCCTAACCAAATCTTCCTCTGTGTAATTGAATATAATATTATCCAACCAAGTCTTCTTTTTTCTTTTCTTTTATTAAGTTGAATGTGTAACTTGAAGTCTAGTGCTTAAAATCTAACAAAGACTGGTAGTCTCATCATGTTACATTTATACATAAATCACACAAATCACATATTGTTTCGACAACCCACGTGAGACGTCATGAATAACATAAAAGCTGCACAAACGTGTTAAAAGCATATGGTATGATTGAATATGTCATAGTCTTGTTTGTTCATGATATTTGTAGCATGTAAAATGACATTCGTGCTTTGAATGTAGAGACGAATATTACCTGAGTACATGAGACGGTAAAGAAGTGAAGTACACAGATTTGCAAGATATGTTATTCTAGGTAGCCAGCCACATTTCACTACTGTTTGTTTTGAGCTACGCTGATAGTAGAGCATTTAACTATTGAAATTATTTAAACTTAAAAGCGATAAAAACAAATAGATCTATTTGATGTAATTATCAAGATAGGGTTTGGGCATGTTTTGGTACAAACATTACGAAACAACTTTAAAAAGAAGTCTACAATGCATTTGCAATTATAATCTGTTTTTATGAGTCAAATTTCATAGACAAATTCTTTTGGAAAAAAAAACACATTTCGAATTTTTGGCGGGAATTTTTTGTTAAAAATGAAAAATTCACACGAATTAGTTAACTGGTCGCCATTTTGAATAACAGACTTCATATGAATTGTATGGACTTGGTGTATCAGTGAGTACAGATTTAAAGATAGATAATACTGAGAACATTGTTTTTAAAGTGATCAAAATCCTGGATCTAAATGGACCCCACCCCGTTGTGCATTACGTTAACAATATGTATCTAGCTAAAGTATTTGGTAACATCGCCTGATTCAATAGTAAAATGATGTAGAGTGCAAGTACTGAAAGTGACATCTATGGTATGATTTTCATAATATCAGTGTTCTTGTTGAAAGAAAATGCTTTTACATATTTAATCTATCAGATAAATATTGCCATAAATGATATCTCGTATGGTATTTAATTTTATCTTTTATCGTTGAAGAATTTTTTTTCCAAGATAAAAAAAATATGCAGTTAAAGTAGTATTTAATACAAAATATGCACTTCAAGTAATTTTTGATAAAAAAAATATGCACTTAAAGTAGTATTAAAAAAATTCTCGGCAGGATTAGGGATTCTTGCGAGAACACCTGCTCTCTGAAGCAACACTCGAGCTATGATGACAACTATTATATATAGGAACTCATCCACTCTTACGTGTTTTGAAAGCTATGTTTATGCTTATTTGAGCTGGAGAATTATATGCACATCATTATGGACATTTTGAATTTTCATTTGATGGATTTTGATAGTTCAGATAAGTAAAACTTAAACATATATGCGATTTGCAGTGTGTGTTTATCATTAAAACAACAACAACAAGAAGAACAATTTTAACCTACTATATATTACCTAATACCTTTCCCCACTTTCATTTTTTTCAACACTTCATTTAGAATATCAGTTTTGTCGATACTCTACATGCTAGGAATAACACAACATACGAAAACATACACACCCCTTCACTTCACCATAAACCAGAACGAGTGTGTCATGCATGTTGGCTCGTATAAACTACACTCAACAGAAACACTGCAAGCAATAATCGAAAAAACGCAATAACAACCCAAACCCTGCTACACATCACACACATACATGGCTCAAGGGCTGGTGGAGACGTAGAGCATTGATAAATATTCAATATTTCACATACAATTTTTTTTTCTCAAAATATCATTGTTGCTATTTTACTTTTAAAAACATTGATTCAAATGGTATGGTAAAGTATATTAAAAAGGGAACTAATGAAATACAAATTATACTAAGTGCACGAGCGGGTAACGCTACGTTCTCTGAAGTCACCTCCAATTAATGCTAGACTGCCTCATTTACTTAATTAGTAATGATGTCTACACGTACTCCAGGAATATACAAATGCCAGCATCATTTGCAGTGAAGCACAACGATTATGTTTGATAGTATTTTTTCAGTTGATTGAAAGTACTTGTACCGTATTATCATCTTTGCTGTTTTAATCATACCAATATACATGTATTTAACATGAACCATATGGGACTTTCTTGAGCAAAGGTCAAGGGTGGGTTTATTGACAAGTTCAACGTTTCCAAAACAGTGTCTAATCAATGACATGGTATAATTCCTACGCTTTAATTTCAAAGTCAAAGGTGTACCATAGGATCTGACCACATGCTCATCCTCTAGGGCTCAACCAGAAGTAGTAAATTGTTGTTGTCAAATTAAAACCCATATTTTCTTATCATTTTGACCTCATTATTACAAATCAAAAATTTCACGTACAGATTCTTTATAGATTTGGAGTTATGACATTAAACGTTATATCAATTGTATACTTATTTTTTTATTTCTTAACCCTAAAGCTCCCAATTGTTACAAAAAGAGCAATTCACCAAAAGTCCGAATACGTCATAAACGAGGCGGGGGTCCTATATGGGGACAAAATCGCTGCCGACAGGGTGGCTTGGTAAAGGTGGGCATATAATCGGGTTGTGTGAGGTTTCTGGTTCGAGCCCTGGTGGAAACCATCAATTTTTGACACCCTTATTTCCGAGCAGATAGGTTTAGAGCAAAAGAGGGTAAATATGAGGTTAGGGTTAATATATTTTCATATCAGCCTCATCCCCAGAGTAGTATTCTTCCTCTTTGCAAGCAAGAAGCAAACTAAGGTGTAAATTAAAAAAATACATTCCAGATACCAAGGTCAATTAGTAAAGTAAATTTTACCCATTTTGAAATACTTAGAAGCCTACACATTTAAGTAATTACACAATATCAGGTGCATATGAATGCATACTAGAAACTTTATTTTTATTTGAATGTTTTATTTGAAACTAACTGTACTTTTGATTTTTTTCTTCCACATATTTTTCCACTTGGAATGCTATATTTGTCCTTGAATCAATGAACAGGTAAGTAGTGTTTTTCATATTTCTTTTAAAACCATGTCTCAGGATTCAGAGCCCTTTGATCAATGATACCCCTTAAAAGCAAACGAAATCTGTTGCAGTTCCCACTTTACGCACAACGAACATAACCGTATACAAAATTTGACCAATCATCTATAACTGCAGCCTCTTGTCATTTTTGATTCTGAAAATATTTGCAAAGACTATGTTGTAAGGATTAAAATGACACTTCATTGAACTCCATATGGTTTCTAAGCGGTATCTAATTGGTTTTTACAGATCAGTTAGCCCTATATTTTTATTGATTTGCCCCAGAATATACAGATGATTTCATATTTCCGATCATGTTCATTAAATGAAACTTTAAAGGCGTTAGTAAGTATAAGAATTGCAAACCTGCCTAAAATGATTTTGTCATATTATGACCTTAGCATGTATTTTCACCTGTAGCGCAAAATGAAGTTCGCTGCATTTACTGCTGAACAGGAATGGACAGACACTAACATGTCAATAAAAATGTAGCTGACACAAAATATAGTATTCATAGAAATTTATCTTGATATGACTCAAACCAACAACACTTAACTCGATATTAATACACATATCAAGGGTGCAAGAACATTTCTATCGTTATCGTTCGTAGACATCTACTAAGGCCAATCTAATGAAGAAGTTTATATTTTACTTGTATAAGTAAAACAATTTATGTGGGGCAAAGTCTTGCAGCAGGGCATGAAACATATAGTTCAAAAATATCTGGAGTACTGATTTTAGAGAGAACAATTTTTGTTATGCACTAATGGGTGTCAAAAGTACCTTGCACTTACTTGTGAAAGATACAATTGATCTCATCAGCAATTACGAAGCCATGAAATGATTAGAATTTAAAAACTAATGTTTCATAGTGAAACAATCCTTATACCACCCAATACAGGATTATTCTATAGAAAAATATAATAAGGCACAGCTATTTATCATTAGAAAAAAAAGCTATAGAAAATATCTAATGAAAACGCAGGCTCCATGTCGGCAGCTGGAAATGTTTCGATATAGGTCATAGGATGTCAAAGCACTGGAAGATGGATTACTTTGTGAATCTTTTAAATGTATTAAATGTGCTGAATTATTGGTCTGTATTGCGCACTATTATTGGGTGTAGGAATGGCGCTTGTAGAGAACTGCAAATGATAAGTAACTTTATTGCGAGTTGTATTATTAGTCAAATCAAGACAAGTATATAGATAGTTTTTAAGGATACAGCTCATGAATCATGTGTATCATGTAAAACATTATGTTAAATGACCTTTACTTTTATAACCTTAGCTTGACATAGCCTACATAATAATTGCAAAAGAGTTGCAAAAGAACTTCCTGTATTTGAAGTTATAAACGTTTAGCACCTCATTTAATGGTCAAAATTTCTTGACCTTTTCCCAATTGCTTGAAGTCATGACTTTGAACCTAGGACATTTTAACCCCGATTGTTTCAGCCTCAAGAAGTGATATATATTTGTTTTTACTTCATGGAGCCTGAATATGAGGTTAGCTTGACATAATATATAGCCAGAGTAGCATTTACGTAGAAACACAAATTTCTAGCAGTAATGGTTTTACATGAAAAAAAGAAGAAAAACAATCAATTTTGGCCTGTTCAAAAGGATATGTTTGGGAACTCCTTGCTTACAACTCACGAAACTCACAAAGACCCAACTGAAGTTATTTATCACCCTTGATGATGGTAGAATAATGCCAGATG
>JXSR01S010373.1:27961-38349 GCA_000969725.1 Ophiothrix spiculata
CCCCACCCCTCCCAGCGCAAAGTTGCCTTCAATATTTTGGCAGGATTAAAATTGTCTTTGACCTGGAATACACCTGTTCAATTAAAAATAAACCGTGTACTTGATGTTATATTGGTGTGAACTAAATAGCCGCTTGCAAAAACGCAAATTTAGCTTTTACATCCAAACGGATTTCAAATAAAGATCAAAGTCATTCTATAATTTATTTTTGAAAGCATTCTTATTTATTAAAAACTTTATTATATCACCACTTTTTAAATATTACAACGAACAAGATATCACCGCTTATATTAACTATCCGGTAGTTTTCAATGTGAAAATACACAATAATTTTGTGTCAGTGTCATGACTTGAATTGCTATTTATCCGATTTTGAATGTAATCTGAAATACAACAATTATCAGCAGCAATGACATCTATCAGAGGAGAAGAATTTGAGGTGGATGGCAAGGTTTCTAAAGGTAAGGAGTGTTTGATTTTGAATCTAAATTATTTGTTTGGTTTTCGGTCAGTGCACTGTCAATAGCGCAGTGCAGTAGCAGTACTGTACAGTGTTCATGCTGTTTAATATCAGCAGTCAGCTGTGGCTTCATTGACATTCATATGCCTTGAGTCATGCATTGTTTGGTTAACCCCGTTGATGTACTGATTTAATGTTCATTGCATTAGTTGTCTATTTATTCCTCAGGATTTTTTTCCTAATTTAACTACATGAAATTTAATAATAATTTAAGATGCAGACGCTCAAGATCAAATACTGAAATAGCTATAAGTATAATATCAAGCTCCAGACCCGAATAACATAACACACACTGTTAAAGATTGGAACAATTTGCCTTTTAACATAACACAATTATCTGTCTGAGCAAGATCTCTTCACAGAAACACTCAGTAACTGATTTTATACGCATCCAACGTAAATAGAAATAGCGGACTAAAACATCTTTTGCGCACAACACACCGTTCGCAAGTTAATTTGTCCCAGATGGGTTTTTGAGCAATATTATCAAAGAAGAAGACACAAGAACTATAGCTGAAAGCAGAGTTGTCCCGTCATACCCGGGCATCATACACAGCGCAATAATGTAAAATAACGCATGTTGGACTTCATGCGTGTAGAAAACAATCAATACTTCAGCTAGATTTACAGGCATCCCATTATTTTTTTTTCTATTTTAAAGGGCAAAGAAAATGAAATTTCAAGTTGACTTTAGAAATGGAATCTTAAGTATTTCATAATTATCTGGGTCTTTGTTTTAGTGGTATTTTAATTAAAATCAATAACTAGGCTTATCAATAACACAAATGATGTCATGGCTATTGTGTTTATTTGATGGCCCTGTTTTGGGAAATGGAATGTTCTAAAAAGACTTGCAACTCAGTACTTATATTAAAGTCTATCACTTCATTTCCTTAATGAGAAGGAAAGCTGTGAAATGATGAGCTGTTTGGAGAAGCAGGTAGCGCAGTCCTACCCTTGCTTTGCACCAATATGAGCCCAGGACTGTCGCGGGTTTTGATCCTCTGTCTTGGCGCTGTATGTGCAAGTGGTTGCCAGTTCAAACTTGTTCTGCAGGTTTCCTTCGGGTGCTCCGGTTTCTCCTGTATCTAAAACTGGCAAATTTTGACCATCTGACAGTGCAGAGGACCGTCATGGAAAGCATTGCTAGACACTGATGAGGCAAGTACATGTAGCTTCAAAAAGTTACTTGCATAAAATTTATATTACATGCACATAGCAAAACAATCAACTGAAAATTTAATTAAATAGGATATATAACATTGCTGGGGATCCCAAAAATCTCTACAACCAATTGCAATCTCCACGGCTTCCAACTATTGGTAACATTTCATCAAATCTGTACAGTCTTTGTTAGCAGTATTGCGGTACCGTAATGTAAAAGACAAAAATACACGAAAATAGCTTGAGTTATGATAGAAAAATTTTTAACATCGTTTTCTGTACACATCAAACATAGTGACTGAAAAGTCTCTTGCACCTGTGCAAGTAGGTAGAACATCTTACTTGCACTGGTCAAGAAAAAACTATTGGCATATGTGCAAGTGTAAAATCGAGCACTGGGCTATCCTCTATAAATATATCATATTTTAGTTATTTTGTTATCTTCTTGTGGTTTGAATACTACACATCTCACAAGATTGTGTAATCAAAACATTTTGAAAATTTGCTAAAATCAATCAAAGATTCTGAGAGCTGGCATTCTCTCTAAGTTGAATGGAAGTCGCAATTGTTTTCACCACGATAATATGACAAAGGTCCCGGATGTTAACAAAACGCCCGGATGTCCGCTTCTGCCTATTGTCTGACATTAAATGGTGCAATTCATGATTTTGATGTGACAAGACCCTCACCACCCTATTTCTACTAGCTAAATAAAAAGAACAGTTCAAAATGAATGAATGCTGAAAAATTCACTTGATTCCGACCATTCGTTTTCAAGTTGCAAGATTTTCAGCAATTTCAAAAATCCCCATAGGCATACACACGTATGGCAGTAAGTGTTTACCGCATCGTAAGGTATACATATGAATTATGCATTAGAAAAATTGTGGGGTCAAGAAGTGGTTGTAACTATAACGATGGGTTTGGTCTTACGATAGGTTAAAGATGCACTTTTAAACTTTTGAACATTAAATCGACCACTGCAGTCTCACAGATTTGTCACTCATGTGTTTATTGGTCAGAATGTCTTTGTTTGATGAATATTGTTTGTACAAGAAAGGTTCAGTGGCTAACAACATTATAAACAGTCTTACATTAATTTGTAAGAGCAATTGCAATATTTTTTAATTTAAAGATTTAATAGAAATTCATGTTAGGGAAATGATAGGCCAATATTTTTTTAAAGATTTTAACAAGTTTGTCATGGTAATAATTTCTTATAGAGATGGTGACAGATTTTAGAACTTGTGTGCTTGTCATTTTAAAATGACTTTTATTATAGTTTAGAAATGTTAAATACATACAAAAGCATGATATCTTTACCACGTAAGTAGTTTGGTAGATGCAAAACAGTTTTAGTTTTGAGAATTTAACAATTCATTTCTAGAAATAATCACTTAATATCTCAGTGAATGACTTTTCAATATTTGCTTATAACTTCACAAAGATAGAGAATTTATCTGAACTACTGGCAGGCTGTACTGATATTTTTAAGTTCTTTCTATACATATCAAAAAAGATGTGTTCCATATTAATACCCCGTTCAGACACACAAAAAAGCCGTCTTAAATCCATAACGAGTTCATTTTAAATTTTAAACATGAACTTGGATTAGCGAAAAGTAACTCGACTTACGACTGTTCACACACGCTACGATTTTGAAGTGGAATTGAAGTTAACTCGACTTGTAATTTGGGAAATGATATATGTTCCAGGTCAATCGCTATAGAAGTAAACACAAATTCAACTCGACTAATGATGACAGGTGCACACACTTACGTAACATCGTCGTTAGTCATGTTACATCGGATTATAAGACAACTAAAGAGGACTTCAGATGACTTTTTGGCTATGTCTGAACGGGGTATAAGTCTACTTTGAAAAGTACGATCATGGCTAATTCATGTACCGTTAATCTGTTATCTGTTATCTTACTTGTAATGGTAAGCTTTAATCTTGATTACAAGTATTGATAGTCAAATAAAGACATGTATAATTTGGTAATAGGATTAAGATGTACATTGTATGGAAGTTACTATTGATTAAATTGTAACCTTAACTGCAGTTAAATGATAGGCTGAAAACATAGTCGGCCTCCAAACAAAATTTTCACTACCAAACATTTGGTTGTGATGTCACCAAACATTTGCCATCGAATTTAAAATATGAACCCGTAACAAACATTTGGTGCAATGTATGGCAATTCAAACATGTGAAATTTAGCGTGAAATTTTATGTGGTCTCAACTCGGTTTTGAAGTTATTTTATTTGGAGTCACTCGTCATTTGAACGTCACAACCAAATGTTTGGTAGCGAAAATTTTGTTTAGAGGCCGACTATATTTTCACCCATACTCCGCTTTGTTAATTTCCTGGATAAAATTGTGGCCCGATGCTTTAATTTGTAAGCAATTTTCAAGATGCATTTTCATCCATTTTAATACCTCTCCAAAGTTAATCTCTTCGAAAATGCATCGTGAGTCCATTACCAAAACAGCAATGTTTTCATGTTGTGGGCTGATGTCGCAGAGATGATTTGGGAACATTTATTTATTTTTTGTGAATTTTTTTGAAAAATAAGATAAAAATCAAAACTTTTAGAAAACGCTTCCTAGACATTTTTTATATACTGTATTAATAAATTTAAGTGTGCTGAGCACCCTGTAGCATTATTTCAAATAGTTTTAACCATCTTGAGAAAACCCGTAAATAGTTCTTTTGAATAGACTATTTACTGGTTTTAAAAAGACTATTTACGGGTTTTAAAAGACTATTTACGGGTTTTCTGCGTAACTTATAGCCGCATCATTTTCATGCAACAAACTTAGACAGGCAAGCCAATACGCGCATTAACCTATTCTTCTCCATGCAGATATCAGGACATCAATTAATAAAATGATGGAAGACCTATATTGGAAAACACTTGATGTCAGATGGAAAAATCATGTAATTATTATGGCATTCAAGTGTTTACAAGAAATTGCTCCCAGTTATATGTCTTCTTATTTCACTTTTACTAATTTAACTCATGACAAAAATACAAGAAGTCAGCTTGGTAACATCCTTATTGTGCCTCCATGGTACAACTCTGCTGGAAAAAGGGCTTTAAGTATAGGGCTGCTTCCCTATGGAATAGTCTTTCTGTTGATGATATTCGCACAAACTTTTTGAACATGAGTTTGAGTGACTTTAAAAGTGCATTGAATACATGTATGTAAATTTCATTTATTTTATCCTTGTCAAATTGTAGTGAATGTTCTACATTATTCTTCATATCATAATTTATTGTTCACATTGAACTCTGTATATAAATTGTATAAATGTTTTCTGGACCTCTTGGGAGACCAGTACTTTGTATTGAAAGAGTTTTATACAGAATAAAGAAAGATTAAACTAAACTATTGCTTGCATTCATGGTTGTAGCATTTTGTTAGTGTATTTTATAAAATAAAATTAGGGCATTGGGCAAGCATTGTCAGTATTTCAAAGAATTGGTTTTGAAGGGAAAAAATGCATATATTTTGATAATTTCAAATGAATGAAAACTATCTATCCTTGATATGGGCCTTCAGATTTGTTACTTTTTAAGTCAAAATATGTCAAATACTTTTCAATGTCGATTGTTAAAGTAGGACTAACCTTAACAAAACCAAATCTCACTTTAGAAAGTCACAAAAAATGCGCTAGTCCATACGTCACAGATGGGGGTTATATATGCAGGGATCAAATCGCTGCCTGGGCAGCATCTCAGCAGTGGCTTGCTACGGGTATCACTTGTTTGGGAAACAAGAGGTCCCTGGTTTGAATCCTTGTGAACACACATGTTTTTCTCAATCATCCCTTTTCGAGTAGATGGGCTACATGTAGAAACGAGAAAAGTTAAATGATCAGTTAGGACTATTTAGCCAAAGAGTGAATTTTACTCATTGTGTTTGATGGGTTCACCAAGTTTTAACTGATTAAGTTGTTGAACAGTGAACCCATTAAAAACAATCCTATTGTGGTGAACACCTGTCATAAAAGCATTTAGTTAATTTAAAATCGAACTGTGAGTGTATGTCATTTTGCACATAATTTTAAGTTGTTTTTAAATAAAAAATGTAACAATATATATTATTTGATAAAGAAATTTCTACATTATCATAATATTTATATGTAGATATTTATAAACAAAAGGATTATGGTTAAGGTCAAAACTACAGAGTTAAAAAGTTCATTCAGGATATTATATGATACATGTTGGCATTGACACAAACACATGTAGATCATATATATTTCTTTAATAGATCATTAGAAAAATATCCTTTGGAATTTTAAAACCAAAATGTTCATGGTACATGCGCTGGCCTAATTTAACATTTTATAATTTCCAGAATACAATTCTATTGTAATCTGCAATTTGTATTTTTATTAAGCTTTTTAACCGTAACCCTATTGAATCTCGCAATATCCCATCGCCTTATTGTCCAAATACATCATAGACCGGAGTTAGTTATGATCACAAAATTGCTGCCATGGCAGTGTTGGCTCAGTTGCTTGACATATGGTGTAATTAGTGATTGTTGGGATCGGGTGCGAGAGATCCCAGGTTAGGCCTATCCCTGGTTCAAATTCAGGTAAAAATCCACCATTTTTGCGATGCAGATATCCAAGGATTTATCCCAAATACTTACACACTATATAAGTCTGAATACGTCATATAAAAATTTCTTGTTTCCCCTGGGATTCAAACCCCCGACCTCTCGCATCCCGGTCCAACGACCAGCTATAGCAAGCCACCGAGTATGGCCTGCCATGGCAGCACTTTTGTGCCTATCTGTATCCCTCGACTATGACGTATTTAGACTTGAGCAAATTTCTTCAATTTTTTTGTTGGACTGTGATGTGTTAGGGTTATGGTAGCATGTCTACTATTTATAGTCCTTCATAACCTGAAACTCTCAAATGCTTAATTAAACACTATCTAAGTCAGAATATGTCATAGAAAAATTTCCTGTTTCCCCTGGGATTCGAACCCCCGACCTCTCGCATCCCGATCCAATATCCAGCTATGGCAAGCCACCGAGTATGGTCTACCCATGGCAGCACTTTCTTGCCCATCTGTATATCCCCCGCAGTGGCGTAGCCAGACTTTTTGGTCAGAGGGGGCAAAAATTTCGTCCCGATTATTTCCCCCAGAGTGTGCACATATCTTCCCAATTTTCCCCGGCAATAAATCCATTTTCGTACACCCAAAATTAATTCAAGTCGATTTTAAATACTGACAAGCAAAAAAAAAGAAAAAAAAAAGGTTTTATGCGATTTTGGCACATCTTTTGACAAGATTTTCTGCTTTTCCTCATGTTTCTTGTCTCTCATTTTTCTTGTCCTTCCCGATTTTTCCTGCTTGCTTTCCCAATTTCCGGTCAATTTTTTGTCAGGGGGGGGGGGGCTGGCTACGCCACTGATCCCCTGTCTATGATGTTTTTTGGACTTAAGCAAATTTCTTGGATTTTGTTGGACTGTGACGTATTTACAAAGAAGTGATCAAAAGTGTTAAGGTTGGTAAAGCCGATGTATTGTCTTAAATTTATTGCTTTTGTGAAGCATATGTCTTGTTTTATATTTTTCACTTTTGCTTTGTTTAATTTTTGTACTTTCTTGCATTATATCTGTTAGTTTCACTACTTTGTTATTTTATTGTTCATTGCTCTGAAACTGTTTTGATGTATGCTTTAATATAATTATGTAATTTATTATAAATAATTACAGAATTGATCTGAGCATTGGGTCATTTTAAGTTGTATGGCTCCAAAAAATATTGGGGGAGAGGTCAGAATATAACACACACAACAGCCATTTCCTATTCAATTATGCCATTAAATGTGTGCATCAACAAGAGCTTTTTGCCTCAAATATATACAAATGATACAGGTTTAAATTTAAAAATATTTTTTTATAATATCAACATCCAAAGGGGGTATATTTACAAGACGTAAGAAGACATAAACCTGATGTTTTTGACACATAACTATTCTTAACAAGGAAGATAAAAACATACAACTTTATCTTGTTTATATTCCTTATCAGTTAGGTATGTTGTGTGTCAAATGGAGTATCTGCTTATTAAGGGTGATGGGTTATCATGCTTGCATTTGAATGGGCCCAATTATTTTAATTTGAATTAGCAGTTTAGCTGTTTAAGGATAATTTTTGTTTTAGTGGATACTTTCATAACACTTATAAATCATAGTGGAATTTCAATTTCTTTATAAAATCATTTTATTATTGGTATGGATTATGCATGTATGGCTATATCTTTTACCGTTACCTTACTGATAGCTACCCCTCCCCCTGGACTTACAGTACAAGCTAGGCCCCTGTTTAGTTCCACATCATCTGTAGATAGCAGGTTATTGTCCTGCTTAATGCAATCTCTGACAACATCCAATGTGGAGAATGATGATTCACAAAACCACAAGCAGCTTTCTTGGAAATGCTCTTTTTTTCTTTTTGCGGTAAGGGGGGGGGGGGGTATTTTTTTACAAATTTTGTTCTTAAAGATGGAGGCTTGACAACTTATAAATCTTGTTCTAAATATAATGTGATACATTTATTTCTGCTGTCTAAAATTAAATGTTGGGAAATTCCAAATTGACCAAACCAGTGTACGTTATTAGTTCGTTATTCGTACGTTTCATGATGTGTGACAGAGCCCTAACGTACAGAAACAAAGCAAACACTTGACATGTGTAAGATAATCGTTTTACATCAACGTAAATAGATTGTCAGTACCAGTTGAATACAGGTCCTATTACATGGAATTATGTATCAGTACATAGAATGATTGGATTACACACAGATAGCCCATAATGTACTAGCTGAATAAGATCTTACTGCAATGAACATTTATAGTATCAGTTCCACTTTCATTTTCCTGTATGAGATCAGTTAAAGCCAAAGTTGGGATTTCTGGAAGGTTTATTTTTTCCTGGGTAACATTATTTTCAACTTTAACAGCAATGCATAACTGTATATATTGTCTCCCTAAATGCTCCAGGTGTTGCATTTTTAAAGGGTACTTATTTGAGGCAGATGTTCAACATCAGAGCTGTATAATTTGTCATATTAGTTTTAAAAAGTACAGTAAAATTTCTGAATATAATTGTTGGTGAACCAAATAATAATAATAATCGCAAATTACAGTACCGATCCAGAAGAGCATGTTAAGCGTATCTTATAAGTTTATTGGAGAATTTTTGGGGATAGATGCTTTTGAAGGGGAGTATCTGTTGGAGATAATAGGTACATTTTTACACAGAAAGTGAGCAGTGGGCCTTGATTTTGCAGTATACTCTGACCAAAAATGCAGGCCTGAAAACTCTTTTGAAAATCATTAACACTTCCGTTAAGAATCATTATTTAAATTGATAAATCTGAACATATCTATTTTTTTAATTTGATTTCACACAACATAGCAAAAAGGAGAAATTTTGCTCAAAAAATAATGACATTTTGCATTTAGGTGAATTTTTTAAATAACTTATAAATTCAGTTAAATATCAGATTAAATAAGCACTCTGCCTATTTTTTATCTTTCTGATTTTTTATTATTTTTATAAGAAATCATACAATACAATTATTTGAAAACAATATTATTGACAATAATGTATTTAAAGCAAGCACATTTTGAAAAAGTTTAAATACATGGTGGATTATTTCCTTACGCAACGATTTACTTGTTAATTAAAAATTAAAAGTATTCTGACCAATAGTTTAGTGTCCCCGTCTTCACACGGCTTAGTACTATTTCCCTTAAAATAGTACAACTCAAAATAACACGTTGGAATGAAATATTATGACAGAAATAAAGCAAACACTTGACATGTGTAAGATAATCGTTTTACATCAACATAAATAAATTGTCAGTACCAGTTGAATGTATAGGTCCTGTTACGCCAAGTAAAATAAATTATGTGTTTTAAATCCGTACTTTGGTGAGGGAGGTCCTTATTATTTATCCTTTTTCCCCCAAAATTTATACTTTATTTCTATATAAAATCCATACACCTTCGGTTTTATAGACTTATTCCAATATTGGAGAGGCCCTCCTAATTTTTTGTTATTTTCAAATTGCTTTACCCCTAGCTCGAAGAAAGTGTTTTGAATATGTTTGTTAATGATCATCAAACACTTTAAAGTATCCATTTCCAGTATAACATTATCAGTTTCAGAAGTTACGATATGGAACAAACACAGGAAAATAATAAAAATATTTCAAAATCTTGAACAATTTGGGCGGGCAGGGACGTAAATTCCCAAAATTTATTTTACTTGGCCTTATATGGACTTAGTATCAGTACATAGAATGATTGGATTACACACAGATAGCCCATAATGTACTAGCTGAATCAGATCTTAGTGCAATGAACATTTATGAATTTATAGTATCAGTTCCACTTTCATTTTCCTGCATGGGATCAGTTGGGGATTTCTGGAAGGTTTATTTTTTCCTATGTAACATGTTATTTTCAACTTTAACAGCAATGCATAACTGTATATATTGTCCCCCTAAATGCCTCAGGTGTTGCATTTTAAAGGGTACTTATTTGAGGCAGATGTTCAACATCAGAGCTGTACAATTTGTCATATTAGTTTTAAAAAGTACAGCAAAATTACTGAATATAATTGCTGCTAACCCAAATTACAGTACCGATCCAGAAGAG